>OX359284.1:23148268-23414829 GCA_947179155.2 Hedera helix
TCTAGTCTAGGAGAATGATGATGACAGAAAAAAGGAATGGATGGACAACGTAAATGATTCGAGGGCAGCTCTTAGCGAGATCGCAGACCTGGAAGGGATGGTCTTACAAAACCAAACTGATGGGTGGGTTAGTTCAAAATAATTTTTACTAAGGAGTAGGTACTAGTATTGTTGTTGACGTCTGATTCTGTCCATCCGTTCAACCGCCTGTTCGGAGAGGGTACCTGCACAAGAGTCCTACCGCCTGTTCGGAGAGGGTACCTGCACATGAGTCCTGACGCTTGAGCTGTCCATGGATTTCGCTGTCCGTGGATTTCTCCAAGGTTTCAAGATGAGTCAATAATAGAGGCTTAAAGTATTTGGTAGAGAAATAATAATCGTCACCCCTACCTCCATCATTAACCGCATATTTATAATACTTACTTGAGTGTTATCAATCTTATTAGGAGTGTCCATTGACGAGTTGTAGTCGAATAGGGACGTGACTATCCTAACCTATTCAAGACACATGACTTCCATTCTAATTAATTAGAATTAGATGTGATAAATAGTCATTATTCAGATTGGTTTAGGAATCCAATCCAAACCTATCGGACTAAGGAGATCTCTTAAATAACTGTCAAGTTGATGGACTATTGGGCCAAGCCCAATATGGACTGTCGATCATGCTACGGCGAAATATTCATCGATCATGCTACGGCGAAATATTCATCTTAAGAATTGTACTTTTTGAAAAGATATTTCAAGAGGAACTAGAACTATTTATCCTTCTTTAGTGAACATTAAACGAATTATGGTCTTGAAATTACATGCAAATTGTGCAAATTATGAAAAATGTTTATTAAAGAGTAACTGTTGAAACAATGAAACTAATTTAATAAAGACTATCAAATAGTGTAAGAAATGAGACTGGACACGCCAAAAAAAACAAGGGAAAAGTAGAGAATCAGTAGTCTAAAACGTTTATCTGTTGGTATGACTCGAAGGCTATTAAGTAAATGGCAAAACTAATATTTAACCCACTAAACTTGTCGGTTTTTATGCATTAAGTCACTAAAATTTTAATTTATTTAATTAGATCATTATACTAATTAATTTTTTTTAACCAAGTCATTCCGTCAAATTAATTAGACGAAAGTTATCTATATTTCTGATGTGGTATTTTTTTATTAAAAATATATGATGTGGACACATGGCTTGTGCCGTTTTTTTTTTTTTTTTTTTCAAAAATGAGGTGATTTTTATTATTATTATGTGAATATGACATGTTTTTTAAAAAAAATACAAAAAAAATATTAAAACAAATTTTTTAAAATACAAATAAAATAAAAATTAACTTAAAAATTTACAATAAAAGGATTTAAAATAAAATAATTAATGTTTTTTTAAAGATACAAAAAAATATTAAAACAAATTTTTAAAAATACAAATAAAATTAAAATAAACTTGAAAATTTACAATAAAAGGATTTAAAATAAAATAATAATTCTTCCTTTTTAAAAAATTCAAAAAAATATTTAATTTTTTTTTAAAAAAATACAAATAAAATTAAAATAAATTTTTAAATACAAAACCAACGTCCAAGAAGATGATATAAGGCTGCCACTAAAATCCAGCCCACATACCTATAATGCAAGAATTTAGCTCTCAATCATCAACAATACCCATTAGCATACAACTCAAACTATAAATAAACAACACCATATCATCATAAAGGTAACTAAATAAAATAAAATTACCAGGGTGTAAAAGTCTTCGCAATGAAAGGGGATGAAAAGAAACAGAAAAACAAGCATACATGGACCACCACTTAATGTTGTTGTCCAATTTCTGTATAAGAGTATGCAAATTATCGGAAGATATGAAGAACAAGCAGCCCACGGCTACAGAAATGACGGCATGACGAGAATGCTCATGTGGGTATGGATATGTACGAGTCAAAATTGTCCTCACTGTCTCCATTTTCAGAGTCTCTAACAAACCACCACCAGAGTGCTGCTTCTTAATACCAGAAGAACCCCCCAAAGACAAAACCTATAAAACCCCAGTTGCAAAATTCTTCAATAACTCGACCCAATTCCATGTGAAAGAAAGATGGTCAAAGCAAAGGACCAAAGAACACCCTCTCGCCTCCGCTTTCTTCGCAACGCTGGAACGCTGCTCCTACGTTAATCTCAACACCGACGATGACGATGAAGAAGAGGCCAAAGAACACCTTCTCGCGCTCCCCAATCTCTAATGCCCCAGTGTCTCTGCTTTCACCACCAATTCCGTCAATAATCTCCCTGTCTGAGATCCATCCATCCATCAAACATGGCTCGTGTTTGGGCATTTTGAGCTTGACGTCAGACATGAAATCGATCGACTTAAGCTTCTAATCAAATCATTGCCGAAGAAGCCTAAAGTTATAGGTGAATCTGCGATCGGAGAGGAGGTTATTTATTTTAACGGAATGACTTAATTAAAAAATTTTAATTAATATAATGGTTCAATTAAAGAAATTTAAAAGTTCAGTTTTAGTTAAATGTATCAATATGAAAATAATTCAATACCAAAAATTATAAAATGATATTAAAAAAATTTAGAACCTCAAAAGTCAAAACCGAAACACAGATTAGACCTCAAATTTGGGTAAATATGAAAAGAATTTTGAGCCTGT
This sequence comes from Hedera helix, assembly GCA_947179155.2. Lineage (NCBI taxonomy): Eukaryota > Viridiplantae > Streptophyta > Magnoliopsida > Apiales > Araliaceae > Hedera > Hedera helix. The sequence goes on from OX359284.1 coordinate 23,150,928, forward strand.
AAATTTGGAAACCAAGACCAGCCTTGACTTTGATGAATTTATGGAGTTTGATCCTACAAATCTGCAATGCAATACCAGTTTTCCGGTCGAATTCGCCAGCAGATTCCGATCTCAAGACCTAAAACCCTGGCTTCCGCGATGTGGGGCCAGTGCTTAAATTAATTTGTGCAGTTGTTGTTGTTGACGAACTGGTGTAGGTGGATCGTTCGGAGCCGAAGGAGACGGTGGATTTTTTAATTTGGGTGTCGTAGGAATGGGGGATGATGATTGGACGGCGCGTGAGGAACACGAGTTTTTATCTTCCATAACCCCTCAATAAAAGGGCAAATCGGCAACTTAAAAGGAATCCTGCAATCTTGGCTGGTGTAACGGTATTTACATTGAAAATCTTTCAGACCCGAACAATGAACCCATCTAGCATTCAAATTGAAAACCATCTCTCCAACCAAATCTTGGCAAATCAGTAACGATACAAAGATATATGGTCAGAGGGGAAATCGGTGATGCAAGCAGCAGCTCTTCTTCTTGTCCTATTTCTTTTTCCGTTTGGGTCGGAGGTTCACGGCATCTTATTTCTTTTAACATTTTTGAAGTTATTGCATCAAATTGTTGAGACCTTTTTTTAGATCGCTTGTGTTCGTTTGTTAAACTAAGTTTATAAAATGCTTCATCATTTTGAGTTGGGACCGGGTTTCAATTAAAGGCCGCGAAGAAGATTGAATTTTCAATTAAAGGTAAAGAAGAAGATTGAATTTAGTGTTTGATTTTGTATTTAAATATTGTCTCCGTTCATTATGTAGAGATTAGCATATTTATATATATTTAAAATCTAAGACTTATGGAACAAGTCAAATTTTAATACTACTAAGACAAAGATAAGTATGTCATTAAAGAAATAATTATGGTTATTTAAACAATTTATACTTAAAAAAGTAAATACAGTTAAAATTCTTAAATAACCTAGACGCGTAATTACTACTTTTACCATAATTAAAAGATGTGAATAATTACAATTAATTTATCTCAAAATAATAAGACAATTATTTACTAATAATCCTCAAGTCTTAATGGCATCGTTTCACATAAGGATTACCAAATTTTTTGTCCTACGTACTTCTTTTAAATTATATATATGACCATATGTACAAGTATAATATTGACACATTAATTCAGGGAGAAAGCGAATTTTAATGGTGTGGGTATGTGAGTACTTGCGGGAGGATGACAGACAGACACAGAAGTTGGACGCTGGATGGGGAATTGATTCGATTTACTACCTATCTGGCTGATTAACTAAACATGTGCATAAAATATATGAACTCTTTTGCAAGTCACTTCATTCTTGTGACATTCAAAATTTTGAAATCTGTTTCTGCAAAAGATTCAAATGAAACGACAAGTGATTTTAAAGAATTCAAATTGACTATATTAATTTGAACTATATGGATCAAGCGAGATCAACCCTAGACTACAGGGTTTAAAAAGTAATATCGATATTACATATTGTCATTGATATTTTCTTTAATATTTATGTTGCATTTGAATTGAAGAAATATAATAAAGAATTGAATGAAATGATTTTAAGGTATCTTAAGTATATGTTTGATTGTTGGTAATGGTGAATGTTGTTATCACACATATCAATTCCATTAAAATAAATTTTATTTCACATTCTCCACTTGCAGGGACGAAACAACATTAGGGGTTGTGGAGTTTGTTGAACATTGAATGATTAAAAATAATGTACAAGGGCTGTATTAGATAATATCAAAGCTGTTAGGTTGATCTATTATTAAGTGTATAAAAGTCTTGTATGTTGTACTAAGACTTAGATAGATCAAAACTGTTAGATTGATCTGTTGATGTAATAAAATCGTAGAAAGAACTCTACGATTTGTGTCAAGGAAACTCTACGATTCGAACAGACTCTACGATTAAGGCAACCAATCGTAGAATGGACTCTACGACTGTGATTCAGAAGACTCTATGACCAACCAGACTGTTCTTTCCGAAAAACCTTAAATTGGACTCTACGATCAACATTCTAACAGTTGAGTAAACTCTACGATGATCAGTAAGAGATGATCCTTTACAGATCAATCACGTAAGCAAGGGTATTCGAAGAGTTGATCATATAAGATCGTTGAGCAAAACGGCAAGAGACATCACGTTTCTCAGATCAGGAGCCATTCTATTCAAGTATTTAATCTTCATCAAAGTAACCAAAAAGGAAGCCTCTGCAAATCGATCAAGTCAGAAAAGTCAGGGGTCTGACCCAAGCGCACTATGGAACAGAAAGAAGACTTTCAAGGCAGAAAAGTCAGAAGACTGTGTCCTATCAGACCTATAGTTTGGGAAGACCAAACGACTCTATAAGAGTTAGTGGGAACCTATGACTGACATATCTGTCCCAGAGGAAAAAGGAAAACAACATTACATGGACTAACAGGTCAGATCAATTTATATCTCGTCAGAGCTTTAATGAGCTTTATTAATATAATACTCAGCAGCTCTCCTCTATGAGGTAACGGAAAGAAATACACGTTCAAACAGATGATCCAACGGGAAGAAATCTGAAGCCCTTACTTCTTAAATACGAAGATCAGCAGAAGAAAAAAGTAGCACTGCACAAAAAGAAAAACGCAAGAAGTGAAAAAGATTGAACTGATAAGAAAGCATGCATTGCTACTAAGCCCTTCAAACATTCAAGCTGATAAACAACTTAGTAGCACATCCAAAAATACATCAATCCAGAAGAGTTCTCTGTGAACTGATATAAGCAAGTCTGTTAGACTTGAAGAGTTCTTGGTGAGCTAGTGTAAGCAAGTTTGTTAGACTTGTAAAGTTCTTTGTGAACTAAAATTCCAAGACTGCGGGTCTTGAAGGAATCTTAGTGATTCAGTTATTGTAAAAGTATCCTTAGTGGATTTGTTGCTGAAAGAGTAGAACAGTGGAGTAGGAGTATTGTGTGCTCTGAACCACTTAAAACCCTGAGTCTCTCTCTTTGTATCTTTCATTTGCTATATCTGTCATATAATTGTTTGTTGAATTATTAATTTAACATTTCAAGAAAAGATTAACTAAATCATATTCCGCTGTGTTAAACTTCTGTTTAAAGAATTAATCAAGTGAGATAATTTCAAAGAGAAGAAATTTTAAAAGAATCTATTCAACCCCCCCCCCCTTCTAGATTACTATCGTGTCATTGGGAACTAACAATTGGTATCAGAGCAGGTTCTCACATCTAAAGCCTTACAAGCTTGAGTAGATCAAATGGCACTCAACAAGAATGGATCGGAACACGGTGGAGGTAACAGACCACCTATTTGTAATAAAGAAAAATTTGCTAACTGAAAAGTTCGTATGCAGGCTTACATGGATGCTATAGATGATGAACTGTTCGAGACAGTGATGAATGGGCCATTCATACCAATGAAGCTTGCACTATCAACTGAAGATCCAAGCAAGCTAATAGCAAAGAAAAGAGACAAATGGACAGACAATGAAAAGAAGGATGTTCAAAGAGACAAAAGGGCTAAGAACATCTTGTTTCAATCTCTGGATGATGATCTATTTGAGAACGTTGTCAACTGCAAAACAGCTCAAGAAGTATGGCAAACTCTGTTGATCATGCATGAAGGAACAGAAGAAGTCAGAGAAAATAAGCAATCACTGCTTGTTCAACAGTATGAGATGTTCACTCACATCTCTGGTGAAAACATTACAACCACCTACGAGAGATTTAACTTGCTACTAAACTCTCTCAGATCTTATGGAAAAATCTATCCAAACAGAGATCTTATCATTAAATTCATGAGATCTCTGCCAAGCAAATGGGATGCCAAAACCACAGCCATCCGAGAGTCAAAGAACTTGCACGAAATGACTGTACAACAGTTATATGGAAATCTTCTCACCTATGAGCTGGAGCTAAATCAAAGAGCAGAAAATCTATCTGGTGAAAGAAAGAAGGAGAAAAACATTGCTCTTAAAGCCTCAACCTCAACTCACAGAAGCAATCACAAGGATATCTCTGACTCTGACAAAGATGAATCAAATGATGATGAAGGAGCTGCCATGCTAGTCAGACATTTTAAAAGATTCATCAACAGAAATAGATCTCAGAAGTTCAGAAGCAACAGCAGCAAAGAACAAGCAAATGACCTTTGCTACAATTGCAAGAAGCCAGGTCATTTCATTGCTAAATGTCCAAAACCATTGAGAGAAGAGGTGAAGAGGGACAAATCAAAAGCAAATCCAAAAAGAGAATTCAAAAACTTCCACAAACAAAAGAAGAAGGACAAAAGCTTCATAGCTGAAGGCTCCTGGAGTGACTCAGAAGAAGAACTAAACTCTGAGTCAAGTGATGATGAAGAGCCACAGAAGGCCAATCTGTGCTTAATGGCAAATGAAGAAGGAAGCAGCAAAAAGGAATTCATCATAGATGAGGTATTTGATTTCTATTCTCCTGATTTAAGCATTGATGATCTTAGAGAAGGCATGCATGACTTAATGACAGAATTGCACAAATATATAAAATTGTTTAGAAGGTTATCTAAAGATTACTCTCATCTAAAAGAGGATAAAGAAAAAATAAGCATGAAATTAGAAGCCTCAGTTCAAACTGCAAAACTTTACTCTAATCTTGAAACTGAGAATAAAAGACTAAAAGAGATAAATGAGTTGAGCACGTATAAAGAATCCTCACTAGTCTCCAAGATTCAGGAACTAGAAAATACTATTTCTATGTGGAACAAGTCTAGTTCATCTATGGACACCCTGATCTCAAGTCAAAGAGATGTGACTGATAGATCAGGATTGGGATTTGAGAATTTATTCTCAGAACCCAATATGGAGAAGTCAAAGGAGATAAATGAAGGCAAATCCTTTAATTTCAATAAAGGAATTGTGTTCATCAAATTCTCAGATTCTACCACCCATCCACATTCTGCTAAACCTACAATCAGTTTTAACAAAACTCACACAGGTCTTGGATTCAGAAAATTGAAAAATAAGTTAAGCAAAACTCACTCTACGAATCATGAGAATCGTAGAGCTGTATGGAAGCAGAATGTAGATCAGCAAAAGACTATGAGAAATCATAATCCATACAAGTCCTGGACGAACAAAAAGTCACAAATACACACATATCATTATCAATATCATATTAATCATAGGCACCCTCATAAAAATGATAAATATTTGTTAAGATATCATAGAAGGCAAGGATCTAAAATCAAACAGATTTGGGTCCCAAAAGGTACTAACAAAGCAGGACGCAAACAGATATGGGTACCAAAATGAAGATTGATTTGTTATGCAGGTAAAGAGATCCATCTGGTATCTTGACAGTGGATGCTCACGGCACATGACAGGAGATAAGGCTCTTCTATCAGAGTTTAAAGAAAAAGATGGACCTACTGTTATTTTTGGAGACAACAACTCAGGGAAAACCAGGGGTTATGGCTCAACTGGGAATGGTGCAATATCTTTCAATAAAGTGGCATATGTTGAGGGACTAAAGCACAACTTGCTAAGTATAAGTCAGCTCTGTGACAAAGGACATCAAGTCACCTTCCTCAACAACCAATGCCAAGTTAGAGATTTGAAAACTAATTCTCTAAATCTAGAAGGAGTTCGAGAAGGAAATGTCTATGTGGTCAATCTTGCTAAATTAAGTTCAGAACAAACTGTTTGTTTTCTTGCTAAAGCCTCTGAAGATATGTGCTGGCTCTGGCATAGGAGGTTATCACATCTTAACTTCAAGAGCATTTCAAAGCTTGCCTCCAAAGATCTAGTAAAAGGATTGCCAAAGTTAAACTTCGTTAAAGAAAAGCCCTGCAAAGCTTGTCAGTTTGGAAAGCAAACAAAGACGTCATTCCAAAGCAAATCAGCAAACTCAAATGATAGAGCACTTCAACTACTTCACATGGATTTATTCGGTCCAGTATCTACAACCAGCCTCGGAGGAAAGAGATACTCTCTAGTTGTAATTGATGACTACACCAGATATACATGGGTATTCTTTCTAAGCTCTAAAGATGAAACTATTTCACATCTCATCAAACTCTTCAGACTGATCATGAATGAAAAGGGAGAAAAGATCAAGGCCATCAGAAGTGATCATGGATGAGAATTTGATTTCTCAGAAATGGACTTGTTTTGTGAAGAAAATGGAATAAATCACAACTTCTCAGCCCCAAGAACGCCTCAGCAAAATGGAGTAGCAGAAAGGAAGAATAGAACTCTTATTGAAGCAGGAAGAACCCTCTTAGCAGCAGCTTCTCTCCCTGAATATTTCTGGGCTGAAGCCATCAGTACTGCATGTTATACTCAAAACAGGTCACTCATACACTCAACATTGAAGAAAACTCCGTACGAATTATGGAAAGGAAGAAAGCCAAATATAAGTTATTTTCATGCCTTTGGTTGCCTGTGTTACATACTCAACAATGGCAAGAAGCATCTAACCAAATTCCAGCCAAAATCAGATGAAGGAATCTTTCTTGGTTATGCAACAGATAGTAGAGCATTTAGAGTGTTCAACAAGGAGTCACTAACTGTTGAAATCTCCATCCACGTCACATTCGATGAATCAGATCCTGAAAAGAAAAGATCACCTTTCAACGAGTCGGCAGACACAAGCTCAACGATCGAAGAACTCAAAATCGTAGAGTCCGACTCTACGACCATGGAACCAGCGACAGAAATCGTTGAGCTAGGAGAGGAAATCGTAGAGCACACCACATCAGACACTGGAACTCTACGATCAGAACCAGAAGCTGATTTAGAGGAACTCAGACAAGAGGGCACCAGAACAGACGTTCCTAGCAGAATAAAATGGACCAAAGATTACACTCAAGATCTTATTATTGGAGATCCAAACACCGGAATCAAGACTAGAGCTGCAACCTCTAATGAATGCTTTTACCTAAGCTTTCTCTCTCAAGAGGAACCCAAGAAGATTGAAGAGGCCTTAGAAGATTCAAGTTGGATAGAGGCCATGCAAGAGGAGCTAAATCAATTTGAAAGAAGCAAGGTCTAGATATTAGTGGCCAGGCCTCAGCATAAACCTGTCATTGGCACCAAATGGGTTTTCAGAAACAAGATGGATGAAAATGGTGTGATAACAAGGAACAAAGCAAAACTAGTGGCCAAAGGCTATTCTCAAAAAGAAGGAATTGACTACGATGAAACATATGCTCCAGTTGCCAGATTGGAAGCCATAAGGATTTTCCTTGCTCATGCTGCTCACATGAAGTTCAAAGTCTTCCAAATGGATGTCAAGAGTGCTTTTCTAAATGGGGAACTCCAAGAAGAAGTCTACGTGGAACAACCTCCAGGTTTCATCAATCCAACTTTTTCAAATTATGTCTATAAATTAGATAAAGCACTATATGGTCTAAAACAAGCACCTAGAGCATGGTATGAAACCTTGACTAACTTTCTCATTGAAAAGGGATTTACTAGAGGAAGAATTGATACTACCTTATTTTTGAGAAAACATAAGGATAAGACACTGCTAGTTCAAATTTATGTAGATGATATCATATTTGGTTCCTCTGATGAAAAATTATGTGAAAGATTTGCCAAGCTTATGCAGAGCAAATTTGAAATGAGCCTGATGGGAGAACTCAACTTCTTCCTTGGACTACAAGTGAAGCAGTCAGATGAAGGCATATTCATTAATCAAGTCAAATATATCAAAGACTTATTAAAGAAATATGGCATGGAATCTGCATCTATCATGAAGACTCCTATGCCACCTGCCACCAAGCTTGACAAAGATGAAAATGGTAAATCCACTGAAATCACTCAGTACAGATGTATGATAGGTTCACTATTATATCTTACTGCGAGTCGACCAGATATAATGTTTGCTACATGTATATGTGCTAGATTTCAGGCTAACCCCAAAGAGTCACATCTATTAGCTGTGAAAAGAATTTTCAAGTATCTTAAAGGAACTCCAAATCTAGGATTATGATATCCCAAGGAGTCCTCCTTTGATCTTGTGGGATACTCAGATGCTGACTATGCAGGATGCAAAATAGACAGAAAAAACACAAGTGGAACTTGTCAGATGCTTGGCAACAGACTTGTTTCTTGGTTTAGTAAAAAGCAGAACTCAGTATCGACATCTACTGCAGAAGCTGAATATATAGCCGCAGGCAGTTGCTGTGCACAAATCCTATGGATGAAGACTCAGCTTGCAGACTATAGGTTTGAGCTAAAATCTATCCCTATATACTGTGATAATACTAGTGCAATTGCTATAATACATAATCCTGTTATGCACTCTAGAACTAAGCACATAGATATAAGATATCATTTCATCAGGGATCACGTACAAAATGGAAATATATCACTTCACTACATCCCAACTGAAGATCAACTAGCAGATGTCTTTACAAATCCTTTAGATGAATCAAGATTTAATAAACTAATAAGTGAGTTAGGAATGCTAAATCTAGACTCTTAATGTATGTATTTTTTAGGATACTAACTCTGCAGGAACAAAAGTGTGCAAGAAAAGTAATGGTCATGCTCAACTTAAATCAACAATTGTCAAGGATCGTAGAGTATGATCAAGATCGTAGAGCTTACTCAACGATCGTCAAGCAAGAATCGTAGAGCTTACTCAACGACTTTCAATCCAAGGATCGCAGAGTATTCCTCAATCGCAAAAGAGTCGTTGTGTGACTAAGGATCGTAAAGCTCTGAGGAACTAAGGGTAAAATGGTCATCAACCAACTGAAATAATCCTATCAGAACGTGTCACGTATCTCAGCAAACATAGAGGGAAGTTTTAAATACTTTGAAAACTGCACGTCGTTCATTTCTTCAAAGTTCAAAAATCTATATCTCTCTCTCTCTTTTCTCTCTCAATCCCGAACCCTAAGTTATCATTTCTCAGATAAACCGTTCTTCTCGTTTCAGAAAAACTATCAAATGGCACCTGCTCTGTGACACCCCCAAATTCAGGTACCAATACCTCGAATTTGGTGCTCACGATCAAATACATACATCACCTCTTAAACAACATATATTACTAAATGCGGAATAAATAAACATAAGTTGTTCATTACAAAAGGCTTACTACGGTCCCAAGGTCTCAACCTTAATAAAATTACATCATGACGATCCTATTAATATAAACAGGGTTCCATGATTTACAAAACAGGAATAGAAATATTTAAACTATTCTTAAAGCTTGCCCTTGCCTTTGTCCTTCTTGGAGTGCTCAGGCCTAACTGCAATTAGTTCATGATATATATAGCAAGAGTGAGCAACTAATATGCTCAGCAAATTTTAAAATAATACAGACATATCATGAATAACTGCGAATAAAGAGAAAGCTCAACAATTTATAGAAGTTAATGAAATGACTGATAAGATAATCAAAATCCAAACGAAGGAATGAAAGATGATTATTTACTGCTGAGTGGTCCAACTGACCCTGAACGTTTTCAAGGAAACAACCTTCCGATTATCCTTTTATAAATCAGACTGTACTCGAGGGGATCAGCCTCTTGTACAACATGTATATGCATAACATTAAACCCTGACCATGTCGAACTATGACACTTATAATTCCCCATTTAGGGTTTGTTCTCTCAGTACAAGACTTCCACACCAATCAACTGGTTTGGAATAGCTTTTAAAAACATTTACTTTATATGTCTACCCGAAACAAATGGCGTAGACCAATTCTTGAACAGTTCATGAAATAAAGAACTTTAAATAATTTACATGTTCAATGATAGAACATAGATTTCAAATACATCAACGTGCGAATGTCAATACTTGCATTTACATGGAATAATTAACAATAATCAAACCATTAACATGCTCAAAAATAATAGCTCGAGTTTGAGTTAGGAAACTTGCCTCAGTTGTTGACTACAGCTCACACAACTTAAATTACAGCCTTTGATATACCTAGTATTAAATAGGTTTATCTTTCAATTAGTATAGCACATAGAGATTCATATATTACTATCATACATACTGCTACTAAATCACATAATCCTCTATTTAACAACACGTAGCTTTCACGACAATATTATCACACTTGGATAACATTTTAGTTACCTAATAATATTATTAATCTAATATTATTAATATCAAGTTCATTTACAAATGTTATTAATAACTCAATAACATCTTAATTGAATACATACTATTATTATTAATCTTTTAATAATAATTTAGCGAGTTACTATTATTATTAATTATTTAATAATAATTTAATTACTTAACATTATTATTAATCGTTTAATAATAATTTAATGAGTTACTATTATTATTAATAATTTAATGAGGTACTATTATTATTAATCATTTAATAACAATTTAATTACATACTATTATTATTACTCATTTAAATAACAATTTAATCATTTACTATTATTATTATTATTAATCATTTAATAATAATTTAATCATTTACAATTATTTTAACTAATATTATTATTTAATAATATTTTAAATTACTTAGTAATATTAACAACTTAAACAATTTAAAGGTAAATTGTTTAATTATTTAATTAATTTCTTTACTCCTTTTCTTTATTTATTATTTAGTCATTTAAATAATAAATAACTAATTTAATTCCTTTTTATTTAATTTATTTATTATTTAATACTAGTTAAATAATAAATAATTACCTTTATGTATTATTTAATAAAATTAACTCATACATCCTTAATTATGCTATTATCTTTATTTCTCTTAAATCAAGTGTATTTATCAAAAATACCTAATTAACTTATTATTTTTATATCTCTTGGATATCTGTAGTATATTTTATTTTATACACAAAATAATTTTCCTTTAATTTTTCAACCTTATTTACTATTTTTAAATGGTCCGTTTCTGTCCAAAATGGCATCATTTATTAAAACTTTAATTTTCATCAGAAAATTCTTAAATTTCTACAGTAGATTCCTTCTATCAGAGAACACTTCTAGTAAAAATTTCATAATTTTCTGAGTTATACTTTTCAAGATATTTCCGTATTATGCCTTTAAAACTTGGAAAATCGTTGGGTCATAACTCCCTCATACGACGTCGGATGGAGCTCATTTTTGGACAGTGGTTGCTATATACCATATAATATCATCTGTAAAATGGACGGAATTTTTAGAGCAAGAAAAGTTGCCAAAACAGCCCTCACAAGATCCTGGCAGTAGGCTTTTTCAGATTTTTCCGGCAGGAACTGTTTTGCTAGGAAAATCACCATAAATAGCTCGTTTAATATTTTTCAGTCGTACCACTTGAAAAATCTTCCTATCTTATAGTACTATCACCCAAAGTTGACGGATCATGAATACGACTTACGGAACGTGAACAGTAAATCCGGCAACCCGCTGCTCAGTTTAGGGTTTTTCCGGCGAAAATCGCTTTCATGTTTTGTTAAACTTTTCCACATAAATGAATACCAAAACTCATGTTAAACCCATTAAACTCTAGATATATTAGTCTAGCATGGTTTTAAGCATCAAGAGCTTTAAAAATAGTTTTCTACCATCAAAACACATTTTTGACCAATAAAATCACTTAAAACATACATAGAACATATATTAAAATGGAAAGCTAGGTTTGAAAACTTTTAAACCTCTTGGTAGCTCTTTTTCTTCTTGCTAGGAATGGGATAAGACTTGGATGATCTATCTTGGTATGATTGATGATCTTGCTTCTTGCTTGATCTTGATTTTTCTAGGGTTTCTCTTCCTTTTTTCTTACTTTCTCTCTATTTTGCTCTCAACTTTTCTTTTCTCTCTAACTCTTTTGCTCTCTAGCAACTTGGTAGATGAAAAATAAGATGATGGATGATAGGAGAGAGTGAGTGTATTAGTTGTTGTGTATACTTACAAATTATGTAAGTATACACATCATTCACATCAACCAAGCATAGGCCTACTAGCTTGTATTAATTATTTGTTCTTCCCAACACCTTGAGCTCCTAAATGGACAACCAAATCAGCCCCTAAAGTCATTGATGTTGCCGCAAGTTTGGGGGTAAAAGGGTCCTATAATTGGTTTATTTTTCTTTTTAATTTAATGTCCAAAATGAGTTAGTAAAATATATATATAGATACATATATATATAATCACCAACACACATCTACTTTGCTATGTTTGGACCTTAATTTAATTAATTTCATTGGGTCTATGTCACATTTCATTTGGGCTCAATTTTAATTAAATACTTGGGTCTTGCATTAATTAATCAAATGGTTAGGTAATTAGCTTGATCGGATTATTAATTAAATCACATGGTGCCTAATTAAATTCATCCTTAATAAACACATAATCCAATTAAACTTGCTAGGCAATTAATTTAATTGGACTATTGATTAGGGTCTTAATTTAATTTAATTCCCACATTAATTTATATTAGACTTCTATTTAATTTAACACCAATATTAGCTCTAATATTAATTATGTCATATATTAGACTTTAAACATACCCTACAATTCATATCATCCCAAAACTAGGGGTTGGATTTTAATTAGAGTTTATAACTCAATTAGGTTAACCCTAATTTTAATAATTAACCTAATTGGCTAGATTAGGGTTTCCATCGTTAATCGCTTCCTAATTTTGTCTCATTAGGAATAAATTCATTCTTAAATTTTTATTTTATTTTTGGATTTAAAATTAGTAATGATATTACTAGTTGGCAAATAAATGATAATTGGCAAATAAATGATAATCGCGAATGTGAAATTTCGTAAAAACGAAAGACGCGTTTTCACGTGAATAGTGTTATAAATTTTTTTATTTTATTTTTTTTCGGATCATTACATTCTCCCCCCCTTATAAGAATTCCGTCCCCGGAATTACAAACATAAGGTTACTCAAAAAGATTTGGATAACTGCTCCTCATCTTTTCTTCTAGCTCCCACGTAGCCTCCTCGGTGTTGTGGTTCCGCCATAACACTTTGACAGAATGAATGATCTAATTTCTTAAGGTCTGCTCCTTTCTATCTAATATCTGAATGGGAATTTCTTCATATGATAAGTCCTTCTCAACTTGAATCGGCTCGTATGAGATGACATGCTTGTAGTCCGGTTTATATGGCCGCAACACTGACACGTGAAACACATTATGAATATGCTCCAGTTCAGGAGGTAAAGCTACCTCGTACGCCACCTCACCAACTCGCTTCAAAATTTCAAATGGTCCGATAAATCTAGGGCTCAATTTTCCCTTTTTTCCGAACCTTATTTTCCCTTTCCATGGAGATACCTTCAGAAAAACAAAACTTCCAATCTCGAAGTCTCTCTTCTGACGATGTAAATCCGCATACTTCTTTTGCCGATCCTGAGCCGCAACTAGACGAGCTCTTATCACCCTGATCACATCTACGGTTTGTTGTACCAGTTCGGGTCCCAACAGTCTCCGTTCACCAACTTCATCCCAGCACAGGGGTGTTCTACACTTTCTCCCATATAGTGCTTCATAAGGCGGCATACCAATACTTGCATGATAACTGTTGTTGTATGAAAACTCCACTAATGGTAGCTGATCATCCCAACTGCCTTTAAAGTCCATCACACATGCTCTCAGCATATCCTCCAGCGTCTGAATTGTTCGCTCGCTCTGCCCATCAGTCTGGGGATGATACGCAGTACTCAACCTTAGTTTCGTCCCCATCCTTTCATGTAGGCTCCTCCAGAAATTTGACGTGAAGCGCGGATCTCTATCAGATACTATAGATACCGGTACTCTATGTCGCGACACAACTTCTTTAACATATAGTTTTGCCAGCTGCCCCAGATTATACTTGATTCTGATTGGTAGAAAATGTGCAGACTTGATCAAACGATCCACGATCACCCAGATCGCATCGTACCCCTTCTGAGTTGCAGGGAGTCCCACCACAAAATCCATCGTGATATGCTCCCATTTCCACTCCGGAATCTCCAACGGTTGCAACAGACCACCCGGTTTTTGATGTTCCGCTTTAACCCTCTGGCAAGTTAAACATCGGCTGACACACTCTGCCACTTCCCTCTTCATGTTAGGCCACCACAAATGCTGTCGTAGATCTTGATACATCTTGGTACTACCCGGATGTATTGAGTATCTTGTGCTGTGGGCCTCCTGTAGAATTTCTTCTCTCAATTCTGGAATAAACGGTACCCAGACTCTTCCTTCGAATCGAATTAACCCTGTGCCATCCACTGAGTACTTTAATTCCTCACCTTCGGATAACCGCTTCTTAATGTCAATGCATTCCTCATCACCCTCTTGAGCCTCTTTTATCTTGTCCAATAAAGCTGGGCTCGCCTCTATTGCAAACAGTTTCTCGTCTGCTTCCTTAGGATACTTGAGTTCTAACTCCAATCTTTCCATATCCTTGATTAATTCCTCCTGCGTTGTTAACATCAACAACTTCTTGCTACCCTTTCTGCTCAGAGCATCAGCTACAACATTGGCTTTGCCGGGATGGTACAAAATCTCACAATCGTAGTCCTTGATCAATTCCAACCATCGCCTCTGTCTCATATTCAGCTCCCTTTGAGTGAAGATATACTTCAGACTTTTGTGGTCTGTGTATATCTCGCACTTCTCTCCATACAGATAGTGCCTCCAGATCTTCAGAGCAAACACTACTGCTGCCAGTTCTAAATCATGAGTCGGATATCCCTTCTCATAATCCTTTAACTGGCGTGATGCGTACGCGATGACCTTGCCATGCTGCATCAGTACACAACCAAGACCCTTGAGTGACGCATCACTATAAACCACGAATCCCCCTGTATCATCAGGTAATGATAACACAGGTGCTTCACTAAGCCTCTTTTTCAATTCTCTGAAGCTTTCTTCACACTTCTCCGTCCATACAAACTTTACTGTCTTCCTTGTAAGATTGGTCAATGGCGATGCTAGCTTTGAAAAGTCCTTGATGAATCTCCGATAGTATCCCGCTAATCCCAAGAAACTTCTGATATCTGTTGGAGTCTTCGGTTGCTCCCAGTTGATAACTGACTCCACCTTTGCAGGATCCACTGAAACACCCTCCTTGTCGATGACGTGTCCCAAAAATTGTACCCTTTGCAACCAAAACTCGCACTTGGAGAACTTAGCATATTGTTGTTCCCTCCTCAATGTCTCCAGTACTATTCTCAAATGTTCTGTGTGTTCTTCCTCCGTCTTTGAATACACCAGTATATCATCGATAAACACAACCACAAACTTATCCAAGTATTGCTTGAATACTCTGTTCATCATGTCCATAAATGCTGCTGGTGCGTTCGTCAGTCCAAAAGACATCACCAGAAACTCAAAGTGACCATATCGAGTCCTGAAGGCTGTCTTTGGTACGTCTCCCGGTCTCACCTTCAGCTGATGATACCCGGTCCTCAAGTCAATTTTCGAAAAGTACTTAGCCCCCTTAAGCTGATCAAATAGATCATCGATCCTGGGCAACGGGTACTTATTCTTAATCGTGACCTTGTTTAACTCCCTATAGTCGACACAAAGCCTCAACGATCCATCTTTCTTCTTCACAAACAGCACTGGCGCTCCCCGTGGAGATACACTCGGCTGAATGTACTTCTTCTCTAACAACTCTTTCAACTGTATCATTAATTCCTTCAACTCTACCGGAGCCATCCTATATGGTGCTTTCGATATTGGTGCGGTCCCCGGTGCTAAATCGATTACAAACTCCACCTCTCTGTCCGGCGGTAAACCTGGTAACTCATCCGGGAAAACGTCTGAGAATTCCCTTACCACAGGTATCTGTCCCATTTCTCCCCCTACTCTCTGAGTATCAACTACATGGGCCAGATAGCCTATGCAACCCTTCCTAAGCAACCTCCTTGCTTGCATCATCGTCAGACAACAAGATTGTCCTGGCGATTTACTCCCAAAGAATACAACCTTAGACTTATTCGGAGTTTTCAGGTGTATACTTTTCTTTTGGCAGTCAATCACAGCTCCGTGTTTAAACAGCCAATCCATTCCCAAGATCACGTCAAACTCTCCTAGACGTATCGGAATTAAATTCACACTCAATTTATGTCCCCGTATCTCGGCATAACAATTCTTATATATGAAATCTACAGGGATCACTTCCTTATTTGCTACCTCTACATTCATTGGGTTCTCTAATCTTTCACGAGGAAATTTTAATCGGCTAGCAAATTCATCGGATACGAAAGAACAAGTAGCACCCGAATCAAATAATACATATGCATTAATATTATTGATCGGAATAATACCTGCCACCACTTCCTTTGACTCCATGGCATCCTGGACGGTCATGTTGAAAGTGCGCGCCACCGGCCTGTTCTGCTGTGACGGCCCTCCACTAGTTGGCTTGCTTTGATTTCCCTGATTAGCGCTACCGGAATCACTCTTTCTTTTCGGACAGTCCTTCTTTTGATGGTCAGCTGCACCACAATAGAAACAGTCCCCTCTTTTCACCTTTGGGCATTGTGGAGCAAAGTGCCCCGACTGTCCACAGTTGAAGCATACTCCTTTACCACGCATACACTCCCCCGAGTGATTCTTCCCACACTTATTGCACTTGTTGCCTTGCTTAGCCTCGCTTGATGGCTTTCCCGAGCTTTGATTGTCGCTCCATTTCCGTTTGTGAGGATTGCTCCCTCCACTGCTAATCCCTTCTTTGGGTCCTTCGTGGCCTTTCTTCTTGTGATCTTGTTGATACTTGGTTACCGCTTCATTTCCTCCCTCAGCAATTAGGGCTTTCTCCAGCAACGCTGAGAATGTGTTGATTTGTAGCATAGCTACCTTTCCATAAACCCAAGACTTCAGTCCTTGTTCAAACCTTCGAGCTCTTCTGACTTCCGTGTCTACCTGTTTCGGTGCAAATCTGGCTAGTTCGTTGAATCTTGTAGCATAGTCAGCCACTGTCATGCTCCCTTGTTTCAGTTCTAGGAATTTCACTTCCATTCTTGCTTGCATGCTTTCTGGGAAATAGTTCTCGAAGAACAGCTCTTTGAAACGTACCCACGTAATTACTCCTGCTCCGGCTCTGTTCTTGTTTGCTTTCCACCAGTAATTCGCTTCACCCTTCAGCATGAAGGTGGCAAATGACGTTTGTTGTTCGTCGGCCACCCTTGCGACCTCGAACACTTTTTCCATCTCTTCTACCCAAGTATGGGCTTCAATGGGGTCAGTAGTCCCGCGAAACTCCGGCGGTCCTATTAATTTGAAATCCTTGAAATTAGCCAAGTGAGCCCCTGGTTGTTCTACTACTGGCGGTACTACTGGTGGTACCACAGGTGGCGGCATATTCTGCATATACCCTGCAATCATGGCAGCAAACGCCTGCATGGGGTCTGCTGGACCCCCGTCATTATTAACGGATTCCTCTACATGTGGAACTCTGGTTCTCCTTCTAGGCGGCATTGTCTGATAAAAACAAAACCTTATATTATAATTCTGTGTCTTTACATTCCATGCCACATTTTATGCATGCATTTAACAGGTGAAACACAGTTTAATCAAAATCCCAAACAGGTATCAATAACTGCATTTATATTCATATACCACTGTTTTAAATACATCAAGTAACAACCTGTGGCATACTGCTATAAATGCTAATACTAACCATGGTTATCCCTTCAAGAATAGAAAGAGGGGATTAACCCAACCTACCCCTATGACAAACAAAAGTCGGGGTCTAATACTATCCCAAGTCTAAACAAAATAATGGGATTTACAACATACCACTGTCCCTACTATCAACAAAAAGTGGGAACTAAACTGCATCTATTTACAATCATAGTGCTAATGCAAACTATAATCCCCTGAAGATGGCATCCTCATGCTCCTGCCTGGCTATCATGTCTGCTACACGGCGACTGATAGTGCGCCTGTGGAGATCCTCCTCCCTAGGATACCTTCGGATCCTATGCCTCATCCTCTGAAAGGCAGTGTCAAACACAAAGTTCAAACGATCAAACCTGACTGCACGAGTTTGAACCTCCCTCTCAAGTCCATCCACCATCATGGCAGCTCCATCCAATTCTTCCTCAACACAGATTCTCTCCGCAACCTCTACGTTAAAGTTGGCCTTCAAGGCCTCATGTTCCACCTGAAGTTCTGCCAGACTAAGCTTCGTCTGATCACGCTCCTCCTTCAGTTCAGCTACCTCCCCGGACAACTGATAGGCTACACCCTTATACTGATCTTCCATCTCCTGATGGATCTGATTTTGCTCCTCAAGATGATGGATTCTACCCTCGAGTTCGTCATTCCTAGTGGTCAATTCTTCTATGATGTCATTAGCAGTTGTGCCCATGCCATCTTGATACTCAGTTGGCTCCTCAGGTGAAGTATTATCATAATACTGCACTTCCTCATCTGACTCCTCATCGACAGTCTGTTGTTCCTCTGAGCCATCCTCACCACGTGGCCTCATCACCCCACCCCTAACTGGTTCCTCCATATCAGCCACTTGATCCTCCTCGGGATCCTCCTCAGGGTCAGACTCGACTAATGGTGATGCCGGTGCAATTGGTGCATAGCCCACCAACTGCTCTGTATCCACCGGTATATCGATGAATATCTCCTCATCTCGTGTTCCACTCGACTCCCCTATAGCCATCCTACAACACATCATGAAAAACAACCATTAGTACAACCATAAAATATAATCATTGAAGAAATGAAATTATATTTCATTGGGTACTACTTGACTCGATGAATTCCCCAATTCATCAAATACCACATACGATAAATCTCCCCGATTTATCTCTTAAAACACTCAATACGAGTTTAATACTAAGGTTATAACCTAGGTTTCGCAATCCTAACGTTTATAACCTACAGCTCTGATACCAACCTGTGACACCCCCAAATTCAGGTACCAATACCTCGAATTTGGTGCTCACGATCAAATACATACATCACCTCTTAAACAACATATATTACTAAATGCGGAATAAATAAACATAAGTTGTTCATTACAAAAGGCTTACTACGGTCCCAAGGTCTCAACCTTAATAAAATTACATCATGACGATCCTATTAATATAAACAGGGTTCCATGATTTACAAAACAGGAATAGAAATATTTAAACTATTCTTAAAGCTTGCCCTTGCCTTTGTCCTTCTTGGAGTGCTCAGGCCTAACTGCAATTAGTTCATGATATATATAGCAAGAGTGAGCAACTAATATGCTCAGCAAATTTTAAAATAATACAGACATATCATGAATAACTGCGAATAAAGAGAAAGCTCAACAATTTATAGAAGTTAATGAAATGACTGATAAGATAATCAAAATCCAAACGAAGGAATGAAAGATGATTATTTACTGTTGAGTGGTCCAACTGACCCTGAACGTTTTCAAGGAAACAACCTTCCGATTATCCTTTTATAAATCAGACTGTACTCGAGGGGATCAGCCTCTTGTACAACATGTATATGCATAACATTAAACCCTGACCATGTCGAACTATGACACTTATAATTCCCCATTTAGGGTTTGTTCTCTCAGTACAAGACTTCCACACCAATCAACTGGTTTGGAATAGCTTTTAAAAACATTTACTTTATATGTCTACCCGAAACAAATGGCGTAGACCAATTCTTGAACAGTTCATGAAATAAAGAACTTTAAATAATTTACATGTTCAATGATAGAACATAGATTTCAAATACATCAACGTGCGAATGTCAATACTTGCATTTACATGGAATAATTAACAATAATCAAACCATTAACATGCTCAAAAATAATAGCTCGAGTTTGAGTTAGGAAACTTGCCTCAGTTGTTGACTACAGCTCACACAACTTAAATTACAGCCTTTGATATACCTAGTATTAAATAGGTTTATCTTTCAATTAGTATAGCACATAGAGATTCATATATTACTATCATACATACTGCTACTAAATCACATAATCCTCTATTTAACAACACGTAGCTTTCACGACAATATTATCACACTTGGATAACATTTTAGTTACCTAATAATATTATTAATCTAATATTATTAATATCAAGTTCATTTACAAATGTTATTAATAACTCAATAACATCTTAATTGAATACATACTATTATTATTAATCTTTTAATAATAATTTAGCGAGTTACTATTATTATTAATTATTTAATAATAATTTAATTACTTAACATTATTATTAATCGTTTAATAATAATTTAATGAGTTACTATTATTATTAATAATTTAATGAGGTACTATTATTATTAATCATTTAATAACAATTTAATTACATACTATTATTATTACTCATTTAAATAACAATTTAATCATTTACTATTATTATTATTATTAATCATTTAATAATAATTTAATCATTTACAATTATTTTAACTAATATTATTATTTAATAATATTTTAAATTACTTAGTAATATTAACAACTTAAACAATTTAAAGGTAAATTGTTTAATTATTTAATTAATTTCTTTACTCCTTTTCTTTATTTATTATTTAGTCATTTAAATAATAAATAACTAATTTAATTCCTTTTTATTTAATTTATTTATTATTTAATACTAGTTAAATAATAAATAATTACCTTTATGTATTATTTAATAAAATTAACTCATACATCCTTAATTATGCTATTATCTTTATTTCTCTTAAATCAAGTGTATTTATCAAAAATACCTAATTAACTTATTATTTTTATATCTCTTGGATATCTGTAGTATATTTTATTTTATACACAAAATAATTTTCCTTTAATTTTTCAACCTTATTTACTATTTTTAAATGGTCCGTTTCTGTCCAAAATGGCATCATTTATTAAAACTTTAATTTTCATCAGAAAATTCTTAAATTTCTACAGTAGATTCCTTCTATCAGAGAACACTTCTAGTAAAAATTTCATAATTTTCTGAGTTATACTTTTCAAGATATTTCCGTATTATGCCTTTAAAACTTGGAAAATCGTTGGGTCATAACTCCCTCATACGACGTCGGATGGAGCTCATTTTTGGACAGTGGTTGCTATATACCATATAATATCATCTGTAAAATGGACGGAATTTTTAGAGCAAGAAAAGTTGCCAAAACAGCCCTCACAAGATCCTGGCAGTAGGCTTTTTCAGATTTTTCCGGCAGGAACTGTTTTGCTAGGAAAATCACCATAAATAGCTCGTTTAATATTTTTCAGTCGTACCACTTGAAAAATCTTCCTATCTTATAGTACTATCACCCAAAGTTGACGGATCATGAATACGACTTACGGAACGTGAACAGTAAATCCGGCAACCCGCTGCTCAGTTTAGGGTTTTTCCGGCGAAAATCGCTTTCATGTTTTGTTAAACTTTTCCACATAAATGAATACCAAAACTCATGTTAAACCCATTAAACTCTAGATATATTAGTCTAGCATGGTTTTAAGCATCAAGAGCTTTAAAAATAGTTTTCTACCATCAAAACACATTTTTGACCAATAAAATCACTTAAAACATACATAGAACATATATTAAAATGGAAAGCTAGGTTTGAAAACTTTTAAACCTCTTGGTAGCTCTTTTTCTTCTTGCTAGGAATGGGATGAGACTTGGATGATCTATCTTGGTATGATTGATGATCTTGCTTCTTGCTTGATCTTGATTTTTCTAGGGTTTCTCTTCCTTTTTTCTTACTTTCTCTCTATTTTGCTCTCAACTTTTCTTTTCTCTCTAACTCTTTTGCTCTCTAGCAACTTGGTAGATGAAAAATAAGATGATGGATGATAGGAGAGAGTGAGTGTATTAGTTGTTGTGTATACTTACAAATTATGTAAGTATACACATCATTCACATCAACCAAGCATAGGCCTACTAGCTTGTATTAATTATTTGTTCTTCCCAACACCTTGAGCTCCTAAATGGACAACCAAATCAGCCCCTAAAGTCATTGATGTTGCCGCAAGTTTGGGGGTAAAAGGGTCCTAGAATTGGTTTATTTTTCTTTTTAATTTAATGTCCAAAATGAGTTAGTAAAATATATATATAGATACATATATATATAATCACCAACACACATCTACTTTGCTATGTTTGGACCTTAATTTAATTAATTTCATTGGGCCTATGTCACATTTCATTTGGGCTCAATTTTAATTAAATACTTGGGTCTTGCATTAATTAATCAAATGGTTAGGTAATTAGCTTGATCGGATTATTAATTAAATCACATGGTGCCTAATTAAATTCATCCTTAATAAACACATAATCCAATTAAACTTGCTAGGCAATTAATTTAATTGGACTATTGATTAGGGTCTTAATTTAATTTAATTCCCACATTAATTTATATTAGACTTCTATTTAATTTAACACCAATATTAGCTCTAATATTAATTATGTCATATATTAGACTTTAAACATACCCTACAATTCATATCATCCCAAAACTAGGGGTTGGATTTTAATTAGAGTTTATAACTCAATTAGGTTAACCCTAATTTTAATAATTAACCTAATTGGCTAGATTAGGGTTTCCATCGTTAATCGCTTCCTAATTTTGTCTCATTAGGAATAAATTCATTCTTAAATTTTTATTTTATTTTTGGATTTAAAATTAGTAATGATATTACTAGTTGGCAAATAAATGATAATTGGCAAATAAATGATAATCGCGAATGTGAAATTTCGTAAAAACGAAAGACGCGTTTTCACGTGAATAGTGTTATAAATTTTTTTATTTTATTTTTTTTCGGATCATTACATGCTCAAGTTATATCTGGAAATGAGCTTAACTTTGAAGCCTTCGATACAGCAGATAAGCAGTTCAAAAGAATAATCCAGTTGCTAGATAAAGCTGGACTGCGAGAAGCGTTGGGAACAAATACAAGGATTCTATCAAAGCGTGTTTGAGAGTTCTACGTAAATGGATCCTATGCTAACGGAACTCTAACCACCACTGTAAAAGGGGTTCAGCTCAACCTCACCGCTGAAGAATTCAACCTAGCCCTAGGTTTCAAGCAAGGGGGCCTAACATCTCTAAGTATGGTGAGCACCGAAGAAGGGCTGAGAAGAATGCACCATCAAAAGAATCCAGCACTAAAAGGGTTGAAGAAGAAAGAATTTCCTCAGAAATACGAGTTTTTAGCCGATATTGTAGGAAAATATCTCCTCTGTAAAGATTCAGCCCATGACTCAGTCAGTGAGATACAACTGAAAATAATGACAGTCATAGTCAAAAAGACAAACATCAACTATGGCTCCTTGCTGTTGGAATGGATAGGGAATTGGGTCCTAAATACAGAAAAGGCTAAGGGGACTAGAAAAATGTTCTATGGAAGATTCATCAGCATTCTCCTTAGATCATCATTGGGGGATTTAATTGAACATGATGAAGGAGAAGCCCTCAATACCAACAAAAGGATTACCCAGAAACTCTTTGACAACTGGAGGAGGAACCCAGTTGAAAATAGGAAACTATCTCGGTCAGGGGATAGTGAAGGTACACAGAGTGGTGCAGGGCCATCACTTCTGAAGAACACTCCTGCTGAAGAAGAATCTCAGGAGGTCAGCAGGCATTCTCCGGGGCTTGTCAGAAGAAGGAAAGGAAAAAGAGCTTCTGAGCTTGAAGAACCTCAAGGATCTTCAAATGAGGCTCCTGTTACTGCTCCTGAAGAAAAGGCTGCTTCAGGGGATGATAGTTCAGATCTGCGAAGAGAGACTCGCAACAAATATGAAGCTGAAGAGGTCATTCCAAAGGAACCAAGGAAAAAGAGAAGAAGGCTAGTAAAGTTAGCCGACAAAAGCTCAGTAGCTAAGGGGGAGCTACTTGAAAGACCTGACCTTACTCCAGGTGAAAAGGAGTCATCTGAAGCAGTTGAGCCTATGGATGCTCAAGCTGAGGGGGAGCTTCCAATTGTTCCTGAGCCAGCAGATGCTCTGGCTGAGGGGGAGACTCAAGATGACATTTCAATCCCTACAGCCACAATGAATAATGATGAAGAGGATGACATTGAAATAGTGGCCGTTGGAAGAAATGAGCAAAGGCACCTTAACTTCAACTGCCTGATAAAATTCTTGCCAATAATGCCATTCCACCGAGCTCTGGTGCACAATGCATGGGATCAACTCTTCTGGACCTTCAAAGCATATCCCAATGTGATGATTATTGCTCAAGGCTACCCTCAGAATCTGTTCTTTGCCCAGAAGCTCATCTCTAGCAGCCCCTTTTCACAAACTTTAGGGCAAAAGGTACATTTTATTCCTCTAACCCTCATTCAAAATCATACACCTTCACATATGTTCAATAAATTTGAGGAGTCCTCAAGTACTCATCCTGCATCAAGCTCTACGATCCACACTTCCCCGATCGTAGAGTCCCCACCATCTACGATTGGTGGTCAAGAAAGCCTACATGATCAAAACGTAGAGTGCCCTCCAGACTCTCCTGAAATTCTGCCTACTCAGCAAACAATTCCTCCGGCTCCATCTTCAAGACTCCTGTTAACTCACGAGGATATTCCCTCCACCTCTGGTCACGAGTACTTTCATATTCCAAGCTCTACGGCTGACCAAGGACAATCATCTCAACTTCTCCAGGAAATTTTAGACAAGGTATCTCGGCTTCCTACATCTGAGGGCTTAACTGACTTGACAAGCCACATCCATACAGAGATACAAAAAGACCTGGCATCGAAATCCCACAACCTTCAACGTAGAATGGACGACATCATTGATGCTGCCAATGGTCTCTCTACCAGTCTGAACAACCAATTTTCCACAAGACTGAAGCAGCTAACGGCAGCAGTCTCTGAAAATCTCCAAGAAAGGGATAGAATTATTCTGCAAGCCTTGAACTCACATCAGCAGGCCATTGTTATTCTTCAAGAAACAAATGATAAATCTATCACATTCCTCAGTAATGAAATCATTGCCTTGAAGGACTCTCTCAGAGAACAACAACATCGGTCGAATGACACTTTGTCATTGGTGGAGCAAAAACAAATAATGGCTAACGAAAGACTCCAAGCCCACCAAGATGATGTAGCTGCCACTAAGACCCAACTTCAAGAAATTATTCAGGGCATCCAGCAGCTTTCAGAACAGGTAGCAACAATTAATGATGCCAACAAGGGGGAGAAGAAACTGAGCACAGCAGAGCAAACAAGAACTAGCTCAGATCACAGCAGAAGAGGAAGAGCACCTCAAGGGATGAGGATGGTTCAAACTTCAATATATCCTCCTAGATTCGAAGCAGTACCATCTCGTCCCAGACAGGAGGTGGTGACAGCAAGACCTTCTTCCTCATCAATGAGACCTTCTAGCTCTCAGGAATGGTTTCAAATTAAAGAAGAAGAAGCTGTGTTGAGGGAAGAAGAACTAAGAAAAGCTGAAGAAGAAAGGAGAGCATTCTTCAGGCAGAGGGAAGAAGAAGGCAGGAGACCTCCTAGCAGAAGGAGATAAGTAATTTTTTTATTTCTTTTTCTGTTGTTTTCTCAATTGTATCATCTGACAAAAACATCAATAAAATTCATATTTTTCTCTAGAAAATACAGCTGCTCACTGTATGATTAGGCATTCAATTACTCTTGCATTTTGCCTATATTAATATGCTCAAAATCACTATCTGTTAATAATGTTGTCATCATCAAATTGGGGGAGATTGTTGAACATTGAATGATTAAATTTGATGATTAGAAATAATGTACAAGGGCTGTATTAGATAAGATCAAAGCTGTTAGGTTGATCTATTATTAAGTGTATAAAAGTCTTGTGTGTTGTACTAAGACTTAGATAGATCAAAACTGTTAGGTTGATCTGTTGATGTAATAAAATCGTAGAAAGAACTCTACGATTCGAACAGACTCTACGATTAAGGCAACCAATCGTAGAATGGACTCTACGACTGTGATTCAGAAGACTCTACGACCAACCAGACTGTTCTTTCCGAAAAACCTTAAATTGGACTCTATGATCAACATTCTAACAGTTGAGTAAACTCTACGATGATCAGTAAGAGACGATCCTTTACAGATCAATCACGTAAGCAAGGGTATTCGAAGAGTTGATCATATAAGATCGTTGAGCAAAAAGGCAAGAGACATCACGTTTCTCAGATCAGGAGCCATTCTATTCAAGTATTTAATCTTCATCAAAGTAACCAAAAAGGAAGCCTCTGCAAATCGATCAAGTCAGAAAAGTCAGGGGTCTGACCCAAGCGCACTATGGAACAGAAAGAAGACTTTCAAGGCAGAAAAGTCAGAAGACTGTGTCCTATCAGACCTATAGTTTGGGAAGACCAAACGACTCTATAAGAGTTAGTGGGAACCTATGACTGACATATTTGTCCCAGAGGAAAAAGGAAAACAACATTACATGGACTAACAGGTCAGATCAATTTATATCTCGTCAGAGCTTTAATGAGCTTTATTAATATAATACTCAGCAGCTCTCCTCTATGAGGTAACGGAAAGAAATACACGTTCAAACAAATGATCCAACGGGAAGAAATCTGAAGCCCTTACTTCTTAAATACGAAGATCAGCAGAAGAAAAAAGTAGCACTGCACAAAAAGAAAAACGCAAGAAGTGAAAAAGATTGAACTGATAAGAAAGCCTGCATTGCTACTAAGCCCTTCAAACATTCAAGCTGATAAACAACTTAGTAGCACATCTAAAAATACATCAATCTAGAAGAGTTCTCTGTGAACTGATATAAGCAAGTCTGTTAGACTTGAAGAGTTCTTGGTGAGCTAGTGTAAGCAAGTTTGTTAGACTTGTAAAGTTCTTTGTGAACTAAAATTCCAAGACTGCGGGTCTTGAAGGAATCTTAGTGATTCAGTTATTGTAAAAGTATCCTTAGTGGATTTGCTGCTGAAAGAGCAGAACAGTGGAGTAGGAGTATTGTGTGCTCTGAACCACTTAAAACCCTGAGTCTCTCTCTTTGTGTCTTTCATTTGTTATATCTGTCATATAATTGTTTGTTGAATTATTAATTTAACATTTCAAGAAAAGATTAACTAAATCATATTCCGTTGTGTTAAACTTCTGTTTAAAGAATTAATCAAGTGAGATAATTTCAAAGAGAAGAAATTTTAAAAGAATCTATTCTACCCCCCCCCCCCCCTTCTAGATTACTATCGTGTCATTGGGAACTAACAGGGTTAATTGACCCCGCTGATTTTTTTTTATAATATATGGTAGAATTTAAAAATTTTAAATCTTACCCCACTGAAATTTTGTAAAATTTCTAATATAATGGTGCCAAATTGAAAATTTATAACTTTCTCACTTAAATCGCAATCTCATATAATTCCTACCCCCCCCCCCCCCCTCTCTCTCTCTCTCTCTCTCTATATATATATATATATATATATATATATATATATATATATATATATATATATTCTTCATAAACTAACTAATAATATATTTTATATTATTTTTTGAAAGAATTAACTATTTATAAACAATTTGTCCTTAGAAAAGTTTATTAGGGGTCAATTGGGTGTATATATACATGCATATAAATATATATAGAGTTAACAATTATTATATTGTCATTATAATCAAATATATGTTTTATATATGCAATCTGAAAGTATAAAATTATTCAAAGAAATTGTTTCGGGGGCCGCTAAATTTTTTATAACCTCATAATAATTTTGACCCCACTAAATGTAGATTTTGGCTTCGTCACTGTCCACATGGAATAAAAAAACAATTAAAGGGATGAAAATGAATTTTCGTTCAATTGAAATAATTTATTATCTAAAATGATTATCAAATACACTATTTTTATTTCATTTCTTCCTCTATTCTTTCCCTCAATTCAAACTTAGCATCAACTCCAATTGTCTTAATAATCCTATGGCATGTTTCTCCAGGCGGAGTGAATGGTTCCAGAGGTGTTAAGTTCTTTTTCTTAATATCATTTAAAAATAAATTCATTACAATAATAGTAACTACATATAAAAGCACATCAATATGCTACGAGTACTTGATTTATTCATTTCATTTTGTAGATTGTTGTTCATTGACTTGAAATTTTAACTGATGCGATAACAGGTGTGATGTTTATAGCTATGGTAATATTATGGGAGTTTTGTACTTTGCAACAACCATGGGGAGGAATGAACCCTATGCAAGTTGTTTGGGGCCGTTGGATTTCGGCATCATCGTCTTAACATTCCAGATGATATGGAACCTATTATTGCGGATATCATCTGCAAATGTTGGCAAACATAAGTCATGCTTCCTTCGCTCAACATAAGATGCTCAGTGTGTTAATTGCTAGTTGCAGAACAAATAGAATCACTTAGAGAATCAAAGCACTCTCCTTGTTGGTCACTTCATTACTACATAGGGTACGTAAAAATATACATCTTCAATATGTTTGCTTGAAATCAGTCCAAACACGGGCCACCGAGCAAGTTACTTTATTAAAAAACAAACTTAGGGATGGAACAAAAGGGAGATTATATCGCTCTTTTCCAATTTGTTTTCCTTACTTTTAAAACTACCAAGAAATGGACGTGATTCTAAAAATTTTGGGTGTTTCTCTTGCATCCTACTTTCCAAATTCCCGCCTTGCTTTCCTTTACTATCTCACCAGCCAAGTATTTTGGAATCGCTTCATGATAAGGTTTGTATAAATATACAAGCAAATTAAAGAATACTTATTTAATTTGAGTTTTGAGATATTTTTTAATAATAATTCAAAATGTTGATGAGGTTTTAGCCTAATGGTTAAGACTGAGGGTACTGTAACCGTTAGGTCTCAGATTCGGTTATCACTTGGGTAAACTTATTTTTTCTTTGTGCGAAGCTTGTTTCCTTTTTATGTAAGGTTTGTTTGGTTGTGAGTTTATTTCTTTCTCCTTTAGTGAGATTTGATTGATTCTTGATATTGTAATAGTGTGATAATGTACTTAATTATGAAATTATATTATATTTCCCAAAAAGTGGAGCTTTCAATAATAATAATTATAATAATAATCCAAAATGTATGTGGTTGGAAATCAAATCGGCTGTCTCATTTCCTATCTCATCTGTTGATGACTTACTTCATGTATTGTTCTTCGCCTAATTTTGATTCAGTTATGAAGTAAATTATAGATAAATAGATAAAGATTAGGTGCTAATTAACAATACATACGAGTTGAACAACAAATGAGATAGATAATGTCATAGCATATAATTGATAATATTCATTTGAATTTTAAAAACAATAAACTCCCTTCATTTCAAATTATAAAATTAATATTAAAGTTAATTTGAGCCAAGGTGTTTTATTAGGCACAAATGAATATGTATACCATTGTTGAGTAAGATCATGTCAAAGTATTTTAGTAAATAATTATTAAAATAAAATTTTAAAGCCCCAATTAATATAAGATTTTTAACAAATACACGCTCTGGTTTAAAATTACAGATATAATTTCTTTTAAGTTCGGTCCCAAATTATTGATATATTTTTATTTCAAAACATTAAAGTAATTAACATGATGGTCTTAATTGTAAACCTCATGTTTGGCATGGGACACCAAGCTAGTTGTTTTATTAAAAAACAAAATAAGGGGTGGAACCGGACTATGTTTGTATGTAAAAATAATAGGTGGAATATGACTATTTATACAAATTTATTATTACTTCGGGCTATTTTATCTTAACTTATAATTAGTCCGTTATTTAATACGTGAACTACTTCTAATCATTTTTAAGGTCATCAAATGCCCTAAAAGGAGGATTATATAATATTACTGTTCCACTTAAGATTATAATCACTCATCAAATGGCTTAGAATTGATTAAATATAGTCCATAGAATAAAATACCCTACTAATCATGAGATAAATAAGTCGAAATAGTAATAAATTAATATAAACATTCATTATCCTATCCATTATTTTTACAAAAATGTAAAAACATAGTTGGAGTATCTATTATTCTCACGTCATTACTATGTTTTCCTTACTTTTAAAACTGCCAAGAAATGGATGTGATTCTAAAAATTTAGGTGTGTTTCTCGTGCATGCTGCTTTCCAAATTATTCCCGCCTTGCTTTCCCTTTTTATTGCACCAGCCAAGTATTTTGGAATCGCTTTTCTAAAGCATGATAAGGCTTGTATAGATACATATACAAGCAAAGAATGCTTATTTAATTTGAGTTTTGAGATATATTTTAATTCAAAATGTATGTGGTTCGAAATCAAATCGGTTGTGTAATTCCTTCCCTATTTTATTTGCTGATTACTCATTTCATTTATTGTTCCTTCTCCTAATTTTTATTCAGTTATGAAGTAAATTATAGATAAATAGATAAAAAAAAAAAATTAACTGCTAATTAACAATACATATGAGTAGGGCAACAAATGGCCGGGATAGATAATGGCATAGCATAATTGACCTCATAATATTCATTTAAATTTTTGAAAACAATACATTCTCTCCGTTCAAAATTATAAAATTAATATTAACTTTTGAAAGTTAATTTGAGATATTTTAAATTTAAAATCGATAAAGTTCATAAAAGAATTCATGTTACCGCTTTCTTTCTGAATTCTCTTATTGCTTTCCTTTTTCATCCCACCAGCCAAGTATTTTGGAATCGCCTGCCAAGCGCACACTTTTTTAAAGCCGGTTGATATTGTCAAATGATATTGTCAAAGAATAATAATTATCGTTTAAATATTAAACGTCATTAGAATAATTAAAATAGTGTCACTAAATATATATTTATTTGGACAAAAAATTTTGTTGTAACAATTTAACAACCTTCAGAAATTATGATAAGGGTTTTATAAATACAAGCAGAGAGTGCTAAATATAAGATTAAAATTAATTTGAGTTTTGAGATATTTTTGAATTCAAAATAAATGTGATTTATTTAAATTTTGAAGATGATATATATATATATATATATATATATATATATTAGTTATACTTTTTTGATAGTCTATAATTTCAAACTTGTATTTCCTAAAGTTAAATGAATTCATGTATACCAACATTAAATATGAAAATGTCTCGGGTTGATTTGAAAAAATCAAAATTGAACTTATATTTTGGAACGGAAATTATACTCCTTCCATCCGCTCAAAAATCAGAAACCCCCCCTATAAACAAATCAATTAAATAATTAAAAATAAAAATTTGGTTGCACAATTTTTTGCTCATCTTTATTCTTTCCTATCCAAACTAGTATAAATACTATCTAAATTTGTAACAAGTAAATATTATTCAAATTTGTAAAGTATTCAAAAGTAACAACAATCTATTACTAGAAAAATTGTCTTTTATTGTTATATATATATATATATATATATCTAACAGGAAAATGAACTTTAAAAGAATTTTTATTTTTTTAGGAAAAAGTTTGTTTTTATATTTTAATAGGAAAAGCAACTTCTAAAAGAATTTTTATTTCTAGTTCTACCAATTTTTTACAAGATGTTTTTATCACAATTTTATGTAAGATAATATATCTTAACAAATTTTTATATAAGATAATTTTACTATTTCAATTTTATTAAGATATCAGAAAAATCTTTTAACAAGTATTATTTTTAAATTTTTTCATTAAAAGTCAACTTGTTTAGACGGAATTTGTGACGGTTAATAAAAA
Organism: Hedera helix; assembly: GCA_947179155.2. Classification (NCBI taxonomy): domain Eukaryota; kingdom Viridiplantae; phylum Streptophyta; class Magnoliopsida; order Apiales; family Araliaceae; genus Hedera; species Hedera helix. The sequence continues at coordinate 23,182,474 of OX359284.1, forward strand.
ATAAGCAGTTCAATTATTTGACTGTTAAAAATTTCAGCCCAGTGATGTATATTGTAAATCGGGGTCTAGTATGGTGGAAAAAATTGAATTTAACCCGATTTAATTATATTAAATTTAATTGTGAATTTCATTATTAACTTAATATCCTAACTAAATTAAATTCATTAAAACTTGAAATTTTATCAAAGCACGTGATTAATTGAATTAATAATATATGTGAATTTTTTTGAAACATAATAATTTTAAATTAGTAGAAAAATTATAATGAATTCATTACTAACTAATTTTCATAATTAAATCAAAATTAATGTATTAAAGCCTCATATTCATAGTTCTATTCAAATTTAAATTTTAAACAAATTTTGTCGGTGCAAACTCTAACATAGAATTCCGTTCTAAACTTAATTAAGATTGAAATAATTATTTCTTCATAATCAAAACCAAATAAAGCTACATTCCAATAGTATGTTTAACTTAATAATTGATCGAAGAAACTTATAATATATAATTCGATAGTTTATTATTTATATAAATATTTAATAAATATAAGTATCTTCTCAAAATTCCAATTGAATGTTTTTATTTTATATTTAATTAATTAATTATCTTAATAATTTCTATAATAAACAATTATTCATGTCGTCCGTGCTTGCTTCACACGGTTAGGTGAACCTATGTTTTTCAAAACATTATTTTTCAATAAACATAAACATACTAGCTTGAACATATTTTTTTAATAAGAACTGCCTTTACAACACATGAAACCTAAGATTTTTGATCTTATTTGGAAAGAATGAATAAATACCTTGACTGAATTTTAAGCCAGAATATCACAAAGCGATGCACATTGTAACACATATCCATGCCTATATATACAAGTGTTCTAGCTACTTAGCCCTCATCATCTTTACTTCTACATTAAACCCATATTTACCCTCCAATTTTTTTCTTTAATTTCCATGACTACTGACCATTCGGAAGCGCTATACAAAGCTCTCATTACGAAGGATGAGAGCTATGTACTTTCGCATCTCACAGACGATAAGGGTCCGATGCACGTAGTAAACATACACGATGACTCAGTCCTCCATGTTGCCTTATACTCCATGCAGGTAGATTTAGTAGACAAACTGTTGGATAAGTTGCCTAAAGACCTTACGTTAATGATGAATGCAAATGCAATTGGAAACACTATTCTCCACGAGGCGGCCACTTACGACAAATTTATATCCGTCGCTATAAGGATGCTGGATCTAAAACCCCAGTTATTAACTGCGATGAACAACAATAAGGAGACGCCTATTTTTCGTGCAGCCCGTTATGGCCAAATAAAGATGTTCAAGCTTCTTGATGATAAGCTGAAACGGATTTGGGGGGATGAAAAGGCCAAGGAATGTCACAAGAAGGGTGATGGTAGTACTATACTTCATGCAGCCATTGATGCAGAACACTTCGGTATGTGTTTTCAATTTTCAGTTAATCCCACTAATTCTTACTTGCATTTCCTCTTGGTTTATAGTTCTTAGCTATGTTAAGTGGATTCTTCGCTTTACCCTTAAGTATCCGTGTCCAACACTCGACACTCGAATAGAATATGTATAAGATTATTTTAGTGTAAAAAATTGATAAGATTATACACATGTTAGACTCTTTAAAATATCATTTCCAAGCAAACATTTTGTCCGTGTTCGTGTAACTGTACATAGATATAGCTTTCAATTTGGGACTATGATCTCTTTCAAACACACTTTTCACCAAGTTTTCCCGATAAATAGTTAGCGACACATATTGCTTTTAGTGACTATATTATTGTGTTGTTAAATATAATATTTTTTGTTAATAAATATCTATTAGGGAATTGGGTTGAAATTTTAATTTAGAGAAGCCTGATTCTTCTATTTGGTCATAAATGATTAGTTGTTGCCTGCCAAAATGTGAGTGTATGTAAAGTTTTGAACGGTTCAAATATGTTTATTTGTTATTACTATAAAGTAACGTCATCAAATCTATATATTTATATCTATTTATCTTATTTGGCTCGTTCTTTTTTTTTATTCAACCTTTCGCTTTTGTTATATTAAGTTAACTTTTAATATTTATCAATTAAAATTAAAAATTAGAATTAGTATCATAATTTTATAAGAAAATGATAATTAGTAGTATAATTTTATAAAGAAACGATCAAAATAAAATTATCTTACGTAATATTAATTTATTATTTTTAATAATAATAATAATAATAATAATAATAATAATAATAATAATAATAATAATAATAATAATAATAATGAAACAATCAAAATAATAAGCATAAGTATAATAATAGTTTCGAGCATAAATGAGATCTAATCATTATTTAGATGATATAATTGTTATTGTTGTTAGAACAAAAATATAATATACTAATCGACCATATGGTTCAATTATTAAATAAAAAATAAAAATTAATTATTCTATCCAATAAAAACTTATAAAATAAAATTCAAAACGGCAATTATATTATAATTCTTCAAAAGACCTTTGGTTCTATTGAACCAATTCAAAACTAAAATTAGTAATATAATTTACATGGAAACAATTATAAAATCATCTTACTTAATTTTAATTTGTTACCATTATTAATTAAATAAAATTTTATTACAACTTAGATAATATAATTTTAAAAGAAAATAATTTTCACATAGATCGTTTTATCTAACTTAAATTTATTACTCTTGATTAAATACAAGTGTAATTATATTCAAGTATAAGTAGTATAATTTTGGAAAGAAAGTATTTACTTATTCGAACTATTTTACCTAATAAATTTAATAATATATTTATAATATTTTTTTACAATATCATAACCTTATAGTAAAACCCCATGCTTTGCACAGGGTATAATGCTAGTACATATATAATAAGACGACTTAATTTTTGGGTCATCGTTTTTTTTATAGCCTGAAATTTAACTATTACTATAACACGTTTAATTTAAAGTCTCCATAATTTTATTTTATTAACTACTGCTAAACACTTTTTATATCTACAATTTAACTAGAACCAAAACTCTATTTATGATCTTGAAAAACTATATGGTGACTTATTGTTTTACAACAATTCTATTTCTTATAGGGGTCCTTTAGTTAATTAGTAATACAAATCATATCTAGGATTTTACCTTTTAGGTTTTCTCTTAGCTCTGAACTCTAAATAATTATATATTAAGAATATAGAAAAATATACATATAAAAAAAAAACAATTATGAGTAAATATTAACTTATTATTTTACAAAAATTTGATTCACATTTGAACCTAATTTTGAACTATAACTAATTATAAGAGTCATTTAGTTACTTAATCATTCGAAAAATTCTAACTTTTAGATTTGTACCTAATTTTGAACTCTTACTAACTATACATAGAAAATGTTAGAAAAAATATTATGAGTAAATAATAATTAATATTAATAAATATATTGTATATATTACAAAATATATTAACGATTATACTTCAGTTATCAATTATATTTTATATAAGAGATCTTTTGTTAATTAATATTATAAAATCAATGTTAACTTATATATTAATGATTAAAATTTAGTTAATTAATTTTAAATTTAAAAATCATAATGGTAAATTATTATTTTACAACAACTTCTATTCCTAAATAAATATATATTAAAAACTTACCAAAAAAAATACTATGACTAAATAGTACTCACTTCGTTCCTAAAAAATGGCTTAGTTTGATTTTTTTTCAGTCAAATTGACAAATTTTTGTAGTCAAAATTTTTACTATTTTTTTAGAATTATAGGTGAAAAAATTATAACCAAAAAAAACTATATCGAATTCAGACTAAGCCAGTTTTTCAGAGACAGAAGTTGTAATTGATATTAAAAAACTTAACATATATAAATATATCAAAATTAATTAATGCATAATTAAAACTTTAGTTTCTAACTTTATCATAATAGTAACTGAATATTCTACAACAATTTTAGGCCTTATAAGATTCTTTTAGCTCATTAGTAGTACAATTTCGTCTTTTTGAGTAAAGTTTGTAGAGATTTTAATAGCAATAGTAAATTAATTTGTTAGATTTTAAAAAAAGTATTTTATAATCATTATATATAAAATAAACAAAAAATTATACTATTTAAAAAATTAACCCGTGCCTGGACACTTAGCTAGTCAAATTTAAACTATATGTCCGTTCAATTAGTAACGTCAGGCTTGTCATAAAAAGAAAACCCTATTATTGGATAAAATCCATTTCACTTTTTAATTTATTGTAAATTTCACTTTAACTGCCACTTAAATTGGCAATTAAATATAGTTTGACTCATGGTCAAATTTAGATATTTTGAGAAAAATTTTAAGAGTTCAACGGTAATGCGTCAATCAGCAGCTCTAAATTAGGATTTTGATCAATTAACGAATTTTGACTTTGACCATCACATAATCACCTCAATTTGGCCTGAAAACCTACAAAAAGATACTTAAGTCAGAACACTAATATGAAGGGAGAGATTTATTATTAAAATAAAATAGCCTACCTTGAATATCATGAAGATTCTTTATTTATAGTATGAGAGTCATCTTCTTCAGAAGTTAGGAATAAGAGTCCTACTTGGATTTAGAGATCTACTAGGTTACCAATCTTTGGCTGATTAAACTTCAAGAGAATTCTATCTTTTATTAGGCTTAATATTAAATTTAGAGCACTCCGCAAGCGAAATTATTATACTATCATTCATTAATATGATTCTAGAAATAATACGTAATAATTTGTCATTAGTGTGTTATTTTTACCCACATTAAATGATTTAGATGCAATAAAAATATCATATATATTGGTTAAATTAATATATATATATATATATATATATATATATATATATATATATATATAGATTTCTTTGGTTTTTTTGTCATGAAGTCAATTGGTAACTTAAAAGACTCAATTAAAATTTCTGTCACTTAATAAATTAAATTAAAATTAAGTGACAACTTGGATAGATACTTTTGCAATTCGATTTTCTTATTTTATCTTTGAATTTTCATTAACTTGAAATGTTAACAGAGTTGGCCATTTGGATTGCGGAACAACACGAATATTTGCTCGACAAAGAGAATCATGAAAACCTGACTGCTCTCCAACTTCTTGCATGCAATCCATTAGCATTCAAATTTCGTGGTGAAGGATGGCTGAAACGTTTTATTGACTCTCGTAAGTTTTGTACCCAGTGCTCCTCAAAGATAATTCACCAAAAGGATAACTTAAGCGGAAAAAAATCTTGTCTTCAAAAGGTCATAAAAGTACCATATAAATTTTTATTTGAATAAAACTACCCTTAAATTACTATTATATTTTACTTACCTCAATAGTCAACTAGTCACATCACTAATTCTCTCTCTACCCAAACCCAATTAAAAATATTAATCCATACAAATATCAACTCATCACACTAGTCGAGGATTAGGGTAGATTGGGAAAAATATATACTCTTCCCTAATTTTTTCACCATCTTAATTTGTCTAAAAATTATACTTTCGTTATTTTTTTGGGGACGTATATATTCTCTCCATTTTTAAAATAATAAACAAACTACAATTTACACACATATTAAAAATAAAAAAAATAGAGAAAAATTAATTAAAAAAATATTAAATTTATCTTTAGTGACTTCATGAGATTATATAAATTAATTAGTATTTTTATTTTATTTTTTATATTAATAAACTCCATTAAATAACATATTTAAAAAAAAATAGGTATTTTATTTCATCCTTTTGAGAAAAAAAAATTATATTATAAATTACTTTTTTGGGGACGGAAGAAGTATATATATATGAATATATATACACACGCGAGCAACACATCATTATTTTATTCTCTAAACCTTTAACCACATAAATTTGGTGCTTTAGGTATCAAAAGTAGTAACGACGATGAAGATGGGAGTAATCTGCATGAAGGTAAGTAAACTTTCAATGATTTCTTTCTTTCTTTATTTTCATATCCGGTCCAAGTGCCATTATTCACAATGCACATTCTACCTAGCTTTTCCAAATATGTTTTACTGAGTAATGTTAGATAATAAGACAAAAATTAACTAGATAAAATCCTTGATATATAAATTGCACAATACAAGTCATCAATGCTCTGTCTATGTAAAACATAACATTATTCTATTTTGTCATCACTGGTCATCACTGGTATGATAAACAATAACTAAATTACACGTGCCTTATCAAATTTATTACTGACTTTGTATGTTCGGTTTCTCTAGGAAGAGTTACATCAGGTTACAGTGTACCCTGGTGGGACGAAATGGTTAAGAAAAGAAAAAGATACAATGCAGTTGTAAAGCTTGCGCAACTCTTAATTGAAAAGGATACATCGTGGAAGGATACAAAATATGTAGGCACAATAGATGCTAAAAGATCCGGAGACGAAGAAGATGCTCACAAATCTGTAGGCGAAGAAGATGCTAAAAGATATGTCGATTCAGAAAATGGCGAGAACAAGACTGAGGCTGAACTGAAGAAGATTGGGGCTGAAATGGAGAAGATTAGGGCTGAAATGAAGAAGATTGGGGATGTAGTGAAAAAGATTGATCAGGATGAACTGAAAAAGATTGAGGCTGCTAAGAAGAAAGACGAGAGGAAACAAACACCGCTGCTTTTGGCAACTCAGACAGGGTGCTTCGAGATTGTTAAAGAAATCCTAAAAGTGCACCCTCGGGCGGTTGAGCAAATTGATGAGGATGGTAGATGTATTTTACACATAGCGATTAAGTACCGCCAAATGGTGGTATTCGACATGGTGCAGGGTATGGAACTTCCAATGAGGCGACTGATACGAAAGTGTGATGCAAAGGGGAACTCCATCCTACACATGGTTGGAAAAAAGATAAGGAATGAAGATGTGGAAGAAACTGCAATGCGCAGCCCTTCCTTCCAATTGCAAGAAGATTTGATATTGTTTGAGGTGCAACAACTTTTCTTTAAGTTTTACATGCATGCATATTATTAAGGTTGAATTACAGATCTATCATTCCACGTTGTCAGCTAATTTTGAAGTATCCGTTTAATTATCAAAGTGAACACTTACCTTCTTATAGCAGTTATTTCATGTTAATTCTGTTTTTCTTAGGTTGACTTTTTTCTAACTTCGTGTCACTTGCTAGTCATCAGTCTTATAATGAGGAAAAATCTGTCAATTGATGATGTAAATATCATTCACATTACTAACACGTGAGCTGAGTATTTTACATAGTCAATGACAGCAATACCATCATTAACAGGAGCATGACTAGTTTGTGATATGAAATTAGGGGAAAGTCGACCTAAGAAACTAAGTGACACGGTGACACCTATAAGGAGGTATGCGTTCACTTCAGTAATTGTGAGGTTAATTTGAAACTAGTTGGCAACTTAGAGAGATAGATATGTAATCTAGCAAATTATTAATATATAATAGAACTTTTTACTTGAATACGTTTAGAAAGGACAATATTGCAACCTTAATTTGCCTACGTGGTAAAGATTATATGGATTCCATGAAGTTGTCCCACATCTTACTATCCGTCAAGGAGTTGCATTTGTATAGTAAGAGAACTTCGATGGCCTTTGTTATACAGTTACGATTGTTGCTATACAAAATGCAACTCATTCTTATAGGGTTGACACATTGTAAGTTGGAGACAATTTCATAAAATTCGAAATCCAAAAATGGTTGGCCTAAAATAGATTTGGTGACATTAGATTTCTTTTTAGGTTATGAAATTACTATGCATCCATGACAAAGAAGTTTTTGTTTACATATTTAAGAATTCAAATCTGCTATCTTATTCTCTGTCTCATCTGTTGTTCCTCTCCACATAGTTACAAAGTTGATTAACAGAGGCAATAGATGGGATAGATAATATGACAACAAAATTGTACTCCATATATAACCGTCTTAGATATATAGCTTATAGTCTTGTCATCATTTTTTGTCCATGCAGCGCATAAAGAAAGTCATTAGGCCCCACTTCCACAAGCACAGAAACCATGATGGTGAGACTGCTGAAGAGCTATTAGCTCTCAACAAGGAAGCTCTTCGAGAAAAATCCCAAGACTGGCTAAAGCGCACAGCAGAAAACTGCTCAATTGTTGCGGTACTCATTGCCACTGTTGCCTTTGCAGCAGCCTACACAGTACCAGGTGGTTCAAATCCAGACAACGGTTCACCAGTCCTTCTTAATCAAACTTTCTTCGTCATATTTACCATTGGTGATGTCCTTTCGCTTACATTCTGTTTAACAGCCGTCGTTATATTTCTGTCGATTCTAACTTCGTCATTTCAGTTACGAGAATTTAAGCAATCGCTTCCGCAGAAGCTAATGCTAGGCATAACATGCCTAATCTTAGCTGTGACCATGATGATGTTGGCATTTGCAGCAACAATTATTCTTATGATTCGTAATAACGAACAGTGGACAAGAATAGCTTTGTACACTGTTGCATTTCTCCCTGTCACAGTTTTCGCAGGCGTTTACCTGCCTCTGTATTTATCCCTCATGGGAACTTTCAAGTACACTCTCAAAAAAATAGGGTCTTATTTTCCTCGGTCTAATTGTAAAAATATCTATCAATCTCTGGGTGAGAAGAATAAAATTGAAACCAATGTTCCGGTCGTCTACACTACCACAAGATCTCCTACCGTTGAAAATTCCCAGTCTCTTGTTTAAAATGCTGAAATGTTGATCTCAGTTGGTAGTTTTTTCACAAAAGAAAATGCCATTATGGAATTGGTGTGATTTATATATATGTTGTGTACTATTTACGATAAGGGTTAAATACACTTCTCTTATATCAAGTATTATAAAATTTATAATTTAGCCCCCAAAATAATTGTAATATTTCAAATCCTTGTAAAAAAATTTATAATTATAAATGCAAATATTATGAAAGTTTAAATTATATTTTTTGAATATTGTAGAGTATATGTGTAGAATGTATATAAATACATATCTTCCTTGAGCAAACTTAATGAAGTGAAAGGTAACTATAAATGTAACACTTCAAAAATTAAATTATAATATCATAAGTATATCGTGCGCGTGTGTGTAATATCCCAGATATTTTCAAGATTTTAAATAATATCTTAATTGATTTTATTAAAGGTTAAGGTTTAAAACCTAGAATTTGAGAAGTAAGATGTGTAGAAAATGGGTGAACATTTTTTTAACATAATTTATTTGTTAGAAATTAAATGTGGGAATATTTTAATGATGCATGTAGAGAATTTATTAAGGAAATAAATTCAATTGAGAAGTGAATGTAATTATATTAATTCGTATATACCTACAGTGTGATGGTTAGCCAAATAAGAGGATGAGTAAGTTAATACTCAATTAAGCTAATAAATTAATTAGTTTAAATATGAAGTAAGAAGGAAAGTCATGTAATATAATTAATTGAGTTAATTATAGGAGTCATGAATTAAAGTTGTAATTAATAAGTAGAGAAGTTAGAATATTGCCTAGAATGACAATATTAAGAAGTTAATTAAGTAAGTAATTAACTTAATTAATAAGTTGTTGTATGTGTTAGCCCAATATGAGAATATTGCGTGAAGGTGGGTAATTAAATATTAAGCCCAAGTGTTATGTTAATTAATAGTCCAAGAGGTAATTAATATAAGACCAATTAAATAATATTGGCAAGTATTGTATATAATGTGGTGGTAGTCCAATTAAATTAATTACCTAGCCCAAGTTATAAAGATGTGTGAGTTGTGTTAGGTAGCCCAAATAATTAAATAAGGGAGCCCAATGTAAAATAAACTAGTAGCCCAAATACTTAAAAGTCCAATGTTGTCAAAGTGTTGAGAAATATTGTTAAGTGTAGAGAATTAACTAATGTAGGGTTAATTGAATAACCCTAATTGGTAGACAAGAGAGAGTATTAACCAAACATTGGTTAATTGTTAGGTGAATGAATGTGATGATGAGAATTAACTATGGATGAGTTAATTGAGTAACCCTAGGTAGTAAATAAATTAAAGATTTAAATATGCATGGGTTAGTTGTAGGAAGAATATTATAGATACAATTATGTATGTATATAATTCACCAAGGTAGAATTGGTAGGTAACCATGGGTTACATGTTGTAGAGAATTAACCATACATTGGTTAATGGTTAGTAGAAATTGCAAGTAATATATATATATATATATATATATATATAAAGGAAAAATGGTGGAGTGTTGACCAAACATGGGGTCCCACTTGGAGATTGAGTAAAGATGCATGTTGCTTGTATTCAATTTAAATTAGTCAATTCAAGCTATGATGTAATTTAAATAAAATGTTATTAGTGAATATGTAGAGATATATATGTTATAAGTATATGAATTGGTAGAGAGTTAACCAATGTTGGTTAAATGAATTAACCAAGGGGTGATTCACTAACCCTAGTCAATGAAGATGATCAATTCTTATGAATTTATGTTGTAGAGAACTAACCATTGTTGGGTTACTTGTTAACCCTAAGTGGTAATAAAAATAAAACCTTAACCAATGCTAGAGTTAAGTGTTAGTAATTATATAAATATATTGAATATATATGTATAATTGATTGTAGAGAATTAACCCTACTTGGGTTATTTGGTGGAAGATGTGTGTATGTTTAATTGATGAGTTTAGACCATGGTTGGGTGAGTGAACCAACCTAGGTCATTTTAATGTAGAGAATTAACCACATTGTGGTTAGTTGTTGCGAGATATATAAATAAGATGAGCCCTAACTAAGGTTGAGTTTTAAGTGACCAAGGTTAAGTGTAGTACTTTAACTATAGGTCTTATGAGAGTTAACCACATATGGGTTAAGTGTTGGGTGAATTGCTCACCAACTACCCAACCACCCTAGTCAATCAAAATGGTCATTCATGGTGGTCAATCACTTGGTCAATCACCAAGTCCATCAAGTAGTCATTCACTAAAATAGTAAGCATGGATTAACCCTTTAATTCACCTATGTTAGTTGATTAGTGGATGATAAGTGAGGTTAGTTGAGTCATATAAATAGAACTCATTACTAAGGCTTGGAAAAGTTTGGTCATTTGTTCATTTCACCAAGTTATAGAGAGAGGTTCTAGAGAGAATGGAGAGCACATTTGAGAGATACATCTATGTTCTCCAAAGTGTTAGTGAATATTGGTAAGAAGAAGGTTAAGTCATCAAGAATGATAGCTATTTTGGGTAGATCAAGAAGATCAAGAAGAAGAACATTCAAATCCAAGAGGTTGAAAAGTGTTCTAACTCTTCCTTAGTGCATTTTTATAATTTATATAAGTTTTAAACGGTCAAAATATATTTTTAACCGATCAAAAGTTATTTTGATGATCTAGAAGTCTAAATCTATGATATATAGGTAGATTCATGGTTTGATAGGTTTAAATCATGTATTGGTATGATTGGTATGAGTGGTATGCAAATAAATGGAAGAAAATTCCATATTGTGATTACCGGTAAAACCCTAAGTGGTTCGATCTTAAAATTTCGTGTCAAACATTTTCAAAAATATGATTGAACCATGAAATGTTGTAAAAGAAGAAGTTAGGAAGACAACAACACTAAGTTGGTGTCATTTGGATGTGTAGAGTTTATTTTATTCAAGTTTGAACTTTTAAAATCAAGGATTTGTGATTTTAGTTTTTTACTATGTCCTTGTGAGCCATTTTTAGCCTAGTTCCGTTCGGAATTTGGATTTGTGATACAAAGAGAAATTGTAGAGGAGGAAATTATGATGAGAATGGACTCAAGAATCACCCCAAAATGTTTTAAAATGAAGAAGTTATGGCTGTCGGAGCGTCGGAGGGTCGAGCAGTCAAACAGTTGACTTTCAGACAAAATGGCTGACGCAGCCGCGTCAGGACTAACGCAGCTGCGTCAGAACAATCTGCTAAGCAAATTTTTGGTGCTCCGGGTCGGGTCGGTCAGGGTCGGGTCGGTCCAGGTCGAGTTTTCTTTGAAAAATTAAGTTGAAATAAGTGTAAAATGAATGTGTTTGGTTATTAAACCAATATATATGAAATCCATTAATGATTAATTGGTAACTAAATGTTTAAAATAAAAGCTAAAGTTAACACAATTAAAAAGTTAACTATTGCTATTATTTGAAGATTATTAAAATATTATTAAATGATCAATAATATTAGTATATGATTAAAAAGTTATTGAATGATGAATAACATTTGTAAATGATTAAAATATCATTACATGGTTAATAATATTAATAAGAGATTAAAATATTATTAAATGGTTAATAATATTAATAAGCGGTTAAAATATTATTAAATGGATGATAATATTAAGAAGTGATTAAAATATTATTAAATAGTTAATAATATTAATAAGTGATTAAAATATTATTAAATGATTAATAAATGATTAAAATATTATTAAATGGTTGATAATATTAATAAGTGATTAAAATATTATTAAATAGTTGATAATATTAAGAAGTGATTAAAATATTATTAAATGGATAATAATATTAATAAGTGATTAAAATATTATTAAATGGTTAATAATATTAATAAGTGATTAAAATATTATTAAATGGTTAATAATATTAATAAGTGATTAAAATATTATTAAATTATTAATAATATTAGTAAAGGATTAAAATATTATTAAAGGGTGAATAATATTAATAAGAGATTAAAATATTATTAAATGATTAATAATATTTGAATGTAGTTATATATTATCAAAGGTAGATAATATTTTGAGATATTTGGTACGTTATTAAATGTCCAAATCATTAAGTTATGTAAAAGAAGAAAGTTAAATTGAATTAAATCAATATAATTAGTCATTTGTGATTAATTTACGCAGCTTATTAAAAGTAAGTCGTACGAAGAACGTGTAGTGAAGGCTTAAGTTGGTCAAGTGTACCGACGTGTCCAAACTAAGTTTGGGCTAGGGTTTTTGTCCGGAACTTAAAAGTTCATTTGTCGGACAACTAAAGAATTAATAATTTGAAGTTAAGGTCTTAAGTTAAGACTAATTAATAGTCCTGGTAGCTAATGATTATGTCAATTTGTTATATAAATTGTAGGTTGAGCAAATGACGCAAATAGACGTAAATGGTAGAAGCTACCAGGCAAGTTTTTCAGAACTTGCTCCTATATGCTTTAACATGCTATAATGTGATGTTAAATTATTAACATGAAAATATATTAATGGTAAATGTGATATGTGAAAAGTATGTTGCATGTCTACATGTAAAATATGTGTAAGTATAAAGCATGAAATGCTAGATGTTATATGTGATGCATGAGTAGTATGACATAAACTGAAATGCATGAAAAACATGACGTAAGTATAAATGGCAGTGAATGTATTATATGTGAAGCATGAAATGTGTTATGTGTAACTGTTAAACTTGTTGAGCCGTCGTGCTCACTCTTGCTTAAAACAAATATTTTCAGATAGTACAAGTATTTGAAGTCTTGATAAGGATCAAGAAACAGGAATGTATATTACATTCACTGAAGGTCTAGCACGACCATTATAGATATCAATCCGAATTGGACAGTTAAAATGATTGTGTAGTATAAGAATTGGTTGGTATGTAATATGAGTGTTAAATACTCAAATTGATTGTAATAGAATGTCGTATCATATATGATATTGAGACATACTAGGAATGTATAAAGATTGCGATTCTGGAATAGAAAGAGATGATGTAAAATTGTAAATAAATGATTATTTAGCAATTATAATATTGTTGTAATTCATGAACAATAAGGAAAATGTTGTACTCGTGTTGAACCGGATCTGAGGTTTAAGGAACCCGGATTTGGGGTCGTCACAGTGTGTGTATATATATATTATTGGAAAGCAAGGTCAAAATTGGTCAAGGATTGCCCCCCAGGGGGGTGCCCTTATCCAAAACTTGACCAATTAAGTTGACTTAATTAACCTAATAAGCGCTTAATTAACTAAAGTAAAACATGATTAACCTTACTAATGATGGGGCAAGAATAGAATAAAAGTAAGTTGGATGGCTTGACTAGGAAACAAAAGTCTTGAGAGACTTATTTACAAACTTGCAAAACCTTTTCCTTATATATATATAGCAAGCATCCTTCATTTGCTTCACTTTACCAACAAAAATCAAAAAGCAAGAAAGGAGAAAGAGAGAGAAAGAAAGGCTTAATCTAGGGTATGAGAAGATTGATGCTTATGAAAATGACTGTATGTTGTATTACGGTTATGAGAATAAAGATAAGAGGTCATGTGATATCTATGGTACAAGTAGATACTTTGAAAATAGTAAAAAAAAAAGGAAAAAGACGTGCCGAGAAAGATCTTACGTTACTTTCCTATTGCACTGAGGCTTCAACGGTTGTTTATGTCAACACATGCCACCGAATATATGATGTGACACTCAACACAGGATATAGTAGAAGGTCAATTGACACACCCAACCGATGGGCTTAAGTGGAAATTTTTTGACAGAAAGCACAATGTTAGGCTTGGACTTGCTATGAATAGCCAGTGATTATTGTTGTGTATAATCTCTCACCTTCGATGTGCATGAAAGATCCCTATATGTTCATGACTTTACTGATTCCGGGAGATAAGAGTCCGGATAAAGACATCATGTCTACCTCAGGCCCTTAGTTGATGAGTTGAAGATGTTGTTAGGATAAAGGGGTTCAAATTTATAATGCATCTCTTAAAGAGAACTTTCATATGAGGGCAGCTTTACTGTGGACCATAAATAACTTCCCGACATTGAGAATGATTAGTGGATGGTCGACTCACGAGAGCTTATCACGTCCCATGTGCATAGGGTCAGTTAAAGATATGTGGCTAAAACATGGGGGAAATTTACTTTCTTTGCAACTTTTCGACAGTTTTTGTCGATTGAAAATCGTTATAGAAAACTAGAGCAAAACAGGCCCCGGGCATCGAAAAGAAGCGAAACCTTAGGCAAAACACCTCTTATATATTTTAAACACGTGACAACTTACGCGACTTGATTCGAAGTTCCGGTGGCCGAGTTAGAAGCTCGTTTGCCTAACTTATATTAAAAAGACTTTAAAACATTTATGAAAACTAGACCAAAATAGGCCCCCATGCGTTGAAACAATGCAAAACCGTATGTGAAGCACATCTTATATATTTTAAACACGTGACAACTTACGGAACTCGATTGGGAATTCCGGTGGCCGAGTTAGAAGCTCGTTTGCCTAACTTATATAAAAAACACTTGGAAAAATTTAGGAAAACTAAACCAAAATAGGGCCCGGGCGTCAAACCGATGTGAAACCATAGGCGAAGCACCTCTTATATATTTCAAACATGTAACAACATACGGGACTCCATTCGGAGTTCCGGTGGCTGAGTTAGAAGCTCGTTTGACTAACTTATATAAAAAACACTTGAAAAAAATTAGGAAAACTAGACCAAAATGGGCCCCAGGCATCAAATCGATGTGAAACCGTAGGCAAAATACCTCTTATCTCTTTCAAACACATGACAACCTATGGGACTCGATTCGGAGTTTCGGTGGCCTAGTTAGAAGCTCGTTTACTTAACTTATATAAAGAACATGCACTTTAAAAAAATTACAAAAACTAGACCAAAACGGGCCCCGGGAGTCGAAATGACGCAAATTCGTAAAAGAAACACCTCTTATGTATTTCAAATATATGACAACTTATGAGACTAGATTCAGAATTTCGGTGGCCGAGTTAGATGCTCATTTGCCTAACTTATAATTAAAAAGACTTTAAAAAAATTAGGAAAACTAGGCCAAAACGGGCCTCGAGCGTCGAAACAACACAAAATCATAGGCAAAACACCTTTTATATATTTCAAATGCATGACAACTTATAAGACTCGATTTGAAGTTCTGATGGCTGAGTTAGAAGCTCGTTTGCCTAACTTATATTAAAAAGAGACTTGGAAAAATTTAGGAAAACTAGACCAAAACGGGCCCCGGGCATCAAAACGACGTAAAATCATAGGTGAATCACTTCTTATATATTTTAAGCACGTGAAAAATTACGAGACTAGATTTGGAGTTCCTACGGCCAAGTTAAAAGCTCGTTTTCCTAACTTATATAAAGAACATTTGGAAAATTTTGAGAAAACTAGACCAAAACGGGCCTCGGGTGTCGAAACAACGCAAAACCGTAAGCCACACCTCTTATATATTTCAAACATGTGAAAACTTACGGGACTCGATTCGGAGTTCCTGTTGCCTAACTTATATAAAGAACACTTGGAAAATTTAGGGAAACTAGACGAAAACGAGCCTCGGGCATCAAAATGACGTGAAACCATTAGCAAAACACCTCTTATGGATTTCAAACACATGAAAACTTACGGGACTCGATTCGGAGTTCCGGTGGCGGAGTTAGAAACTTATTTACCAAACTTATATTAAAAAGACTAAAAGAATTATTTAATCATGGTTGCATTTGTTTATATCAAGCTTTTAATAATTTAATTTTATATGGTCTTGCTGATGAGCCTCATGAAAGGGGTGAATCGAGCCAGCGACGATGGTGAGGACCGAAAAGGAGATAGTGAGGACTGCTAAGGCGATGATGATGGTACGAAGGGTGGGACTGCTGAAGGTGAAGACAGTGGCACAATGGACGATGTTCATTTGTCTGTCGATACCGATGATAACTGATTATGTTTATATATTTACTTTTATGTATCTAACTAGTTTTAGGGTTGTGCATCTTTTATATTTTGTATCTAGTTACTTTTTATGGTTTATGTGATTATGTTGTGTATATATTGATGATTGATTATATATATTTGATGGTTATTGGTATGCGTTAACGAAGAATTATTTGTTGCTTTTGGTTTATAACAGGTACAGTTATGTATAAAAAAAACATAGGGTTTTGCAAAGTTAAAAAAAATATTATTTTTTAAAATGTTATTCTCGACGGGCACACTCATAGCCGACTGATGTGCCATCAGGAACGGCCATTCTAATTAAAAATTTAAAATTACTCATTTTCGACGGACAAACTTAATGGCGATAAATTGTCCATCACCTATGACTTTTTAATTTTATTATTAAATGAGTCATAGGCGACGAACAGACTGTCGTCGCCAATGACTCATTCTCAATGGACACGTTGTCACTAATGTCCTCAACACCGACGACGCTCGACGAGAGCACGGGGTGACAACACTGGGGACGACGGGATGGGCGACGGACATTGTCTTCGCCAATAAGGCCATTGGCGACGAACAATAGGTCATTCTCGACGAAAGTGTCCATCAACCGTGACCAATTTTTTTATAGTGATGTTCTAGATCGTAAAGTAGAGTTCTTGAGAGTTGGGCATGAAGTAATTGTACTGTTTCTCCATATATACATCTAGCTACCTAAAGATATAGGATTCAAATTTAATTAATAATATTTTGAAAATACTTTAGAGGACCATCTTAATTAAAAGAAGTTGATATTATGGCAATGCCAACATTTGATTCAAAATACGAAGTTATTAGTTAGTAAATATGAAGTTATCTTATCCTCTCAGGCACAAAATGAAAATGAATTTTGACACTGACACATTTGAAAACAATTAGCGAACTAAATAAATAAAGTAATTAAAAACATTAAAAGAAATCCATATGAGGCTTATCATTAAATAATTAGTGAATTAAATAGTTAAAATTAAAATAATAAAAGAAAAGACGCTTAACTTGTAGCTTAATCTAAAAAATGATATAAATTTTTTATATTATTTTACTTTTTTGAATAACAATTTTGTACTTAATTACTAGTGGATCAATTAATTCATATTTCACAAATTTACTAAAAAAATAATTAAATGTTCCTCTTTTTGCAGAACAAAGAGTATATCAAAAGAAATTTAAGCTAATTGAATTAAATTAAAAGAAAATTAAACAAACAAAAATCTAAGCTAATTAATTAGATGCATATCTGTTAGGATGGGTATTTCGCTAAGCCTAATCCGATAATTAATATTGGATTAGGCCCAATGGACCATCAGCTTGGCAGTCTCTTATAAGGACTCTTTGGTCCGATAGGCTTGGATTGGGTTCCTAAGACCACTCGGATGATGACTCTTACTACATCTAATCCTAATTAGGGAATGAGTCATGCATCCTAAGTGGCTTAGGATAATTACCTTCCTATTCAACTACTACTTCTCCGATGGACATTCCTATTAGGACTGGTAAGTGTTATAAATACCCGGTCAATAATAGAGGTAAGGGTTACACTATTCTACTCTACTAAATACTTTAGCCTCCATTGTTGACCTATCTTGAAACATTCAGTAACACTCACACCGGAGGAGTCCACCGACGGCCCAAGCCATTAGGACTTTTGTACAGGTATTCTTCTCGAACGGCTAGCAAGACGTGCGGACGAAATTTGAGCGTCAACATTGGTGCTAAAAGGAGGGCCATTTAGTACCGAGTAAATTTCCCATAAAAAATAATCGACATGGAGACTTCACAATCGCAGAGTAATTCACGGCAACCACCACCCTCTCAATCTCGCCGGGAGACGATAGCAGATAAAGAATGTCACCTCCAGTCGATCCTCGACAAAAAGAAAGCTCTGGACATCCAGCAGAAAGAACTTGATAAGCAATACCAGGAACTGACTAAGGCCGAAAACGATCTTTTGAGCCAGAGAGGCTCGGCCTCCCGCTCAGAACATCGTAACCAACGAGACGACAGACACCTAGAACGACATGGGGGTGAAGCACGAGAGTGAGACAAGGAGCCGATCCGTTCCAAGTCAATCTGGACAGCAGATTTGCGGAAGCGAACCGGATCACCTTCAAAGAAAGATCAGAGAGACAGACGAAGTCATGAAAGCCATACTAGAGAATCTTCACCAAAGAAGGCTTCAGGCAAATACTATGAATCCAAGAAGGCCCGATTTTCCCCGTTATAAAAAGAACTAGAAGAAGCCAAGATCGACCGAAGCCGCAAAGTACCCACCCTGGAGATGTATGACGGAACAGGAGACCACATGACCACACCTACTCTTTCGAACAAGCCATGTACTTCCATGGCCATGATGCGGTGACGATGTGCCACCTATTTTTATCCACCCTGAAGAAGACTGCCAGAGAGTGGGTCACCTCCCTTCCATCTGGGTCTATTAAATCGTGGGAAGAACTGCAAGAACAATTCCATACCCGCTTCGGGAGCAACAAGCGACGCGCCAAAAATAATGACCTCTCTTCTGCAAGTCAAGCAAAGGCCGAATGAGAGTCTTCGGCAGTATGTTAAAAGGTTCCGAGAGGCGGTTTCTGAGATCAATGGGATTGACCCGAAATAGTAATCCAATTTTTGACTATGGGATTAAATATTGATAAATCTAGCAGGTTGATCGAAGAGCTCATCTCGAGGGCGCCGAAAACTTTATCTAAGACCTACGAGAAAGTTGACAAGTTTGTTGAGTTATAAGAGGCTCTCGCCAATCTCCGGGGTTCATCAAAAAACACAGGTGATTTTCACCAGAGAGACCCCGAAGGCAATAGTGCCGAAAAGAAATCCAACGACAACGACAAAAAAGGAAATAATAGAAGAGATTCCAACAGGGATCGGCAGTAGAAGAACGATCCCTCAAGGGATAGAAGGGGCAATGAAAAGGATTACATGCCTCTGAATACCAGTAAAAGCAATATCGTGAAGGCAATAAAAAATGAACCTTTCTATGAGAAATCCCCGAAGATCCCAATCTTCGCAAGGCAGAAGAATGAGGACAGATACTGCACCTATCATGAAGCAAATGGGCATTATACCGAAGAGTGTTACCAGCTGAAAGACTTCTTAGAAAAACAAGTTCGGAATGGCAATATTGACGGATAGTTGTTGATTCCTATCGACAGTCAACCTTTGATCGTATCAAGCCACCTCCACCAGTTACGGAGGCAAGAGGTGTGGTTGATGTCATCTCCAGAGGATCTATCTCAGCCCTTTCTAACCGAAAGAGGAAGACTTTCGGTAGAGAGGTTCATCAGGTGCCCGGCAAGCCACAGGACATCAAGATCGACCGCATCACCTTCTTCGATGACGATTACCCATCAGGGATGGTCACTCCCCACCAGGATGCACTGGTCATCACAGCTCAGGTCGGAACTATGGACATGAAGCAGATGCTTATTGATAATGGGAGTTCAGTCGATGTACTATATAGCCGAGCGTATAATCGCCTAGACTTTGGGGGAAGGAAGTTGGAGATCTGCAATAAGTCCCCCTTATACGGGTTTGGGAATAACCCAGTCTGTATGGCAGGGACGATTGAATTGCCTGTGATCTTCGGGACTCCCCCGAAGCAAGCCTCTATTATGGTTTGTTTATATGTGGTTCAAGTGAAAAGCAACTGTAATGCCATCTTGAGAAGAACAACTTTGTCAGCACTGAAAGCAATAACCTCAATCCCACATCTGAAGATGAAATTTCCTACCAAAAATGGGATCGGGGAATCAATCGGCGATCAGAATCTTTCCCGAAGGTGTTACCTCCAAACCATTTAGACATCCCATGCCAGTGATAATCAACAAAAAACTGCAATTAAGATCGAGCTTGAACCTTTCACCGAAGGATGTACCGAGCCAATTGCAACACCTGCCGAAGACACGATGGAGGTTCCATTATTTCAAAAGGATGATGAAAAAACCGTACAGATTAGAACTAGCCTTCAGAGAGAGACCAAGACTCGCCTGGTTGCTCTCCTACAAGAATATTCGAACATCTTTGCACAGGTTCTGGCCGACATGCCAAGCATTGACAAGACCGTGGCCATACACCAGCTAAATGTAAGCCAAAACTCGAATCCTGTAAAACAGAAGCGAAGGAATATAGCTCCCGAAAGATAAAAGGTAATTGATTCAGAAATCGATAAACTTTTGGCTGCTGACTTTATCATTGAAATTAATTATCCAGAATGGCTCGCTAACATGGTGCTGGTAAAAAACACAACGGGAAGTGGAGGATGTGTGTAGACTACACAGATTTGAACAAGGCGTGTCCTAAAGATTACTACCCTCTCTTGAGCATCGACCAGTTAATCGATTCTATCTCGGGACATATAGGAATGAGCTTCCTGGATGCTTTCTCGGGATACAATCAGATCGCTATGATGGAAAGTGATATCCCGAAGACCGTCTTCATCACTCACCGAACAATCTATGCCTATAAAGTCATGTCCTTCGGCTTAATCAATGCGGGAGCTATAAACTAACGAATGATGAATAAGGTATTCAGTAGCCAGATCGGGAGAAACATGGAAGTCTATGTTGATTACATGATCGTCTGAAGCATAAAGGAAGAAGACCATTTATCCGACCTAAAAGAATGCTTCGAGAATGTCAGATCCCACAACATGAGACTTAACCCAAGTAAATGCACTTTTTGCCTCAGGGTAGGCAATTTTTTGGGATATATGGTTAGCCGAAGAGGGATAGAGGTAAATTCCGAAAAAATATCAGCTATCTTGGAAATGCAGCCGCCGAAGAACTTTAAAGAAATACAACGGTTGATGGGAAGGTTGGCAGCTTTTCATCAGTTTGTGGCTCGCTTAGCGGAGAAATGTCTCCCTTTTCTTCGGCACTTTGAAGGGAGCTCAAAATCAGAAGACATTTCTATGGACCGAAGACTGCCAGGAGGCCTTTGACCAGATTAAAAGATATATCTCTTCTCCGCTAATACTTAGTAAAGCCCTTCCCGAAAAGGATCTACAACTATACTTATCTGTCACATCTTTGACAATTGGGTCAACTTTGATAAAAGAAGATTCAGAAAGGCAAAACCATGTCTATTACGTAAGCCATGCTCTTTGGGATGCTGAAACAAGATACCTAAATCTAGAGAAGTTGGCTTACACATTAGTTACCTCTAGTCACAAACTTCGACATTACTTCTAGGGGCGGACTATCCTCGTCCTCACAGATCAGCCTCTTCAAAAAGTTCTTTACAGACCAGAGTCATCGGGAAGGCTGGCAGCGTGGGCCATCGAGCTAAGTCAGTTCAACATAGAGTTTCGTCCTTGGACGACCATTAAGGACAAACACTCATCGACTTCATCATTGAATGTTCCTTTCCCGATGATCCAGAAAAAAAAGAACCCGACCATAATGAATTGACAATTGTTGGTCGTTTTGTATAACGATAATAACGCGCAAGTGCACACGGTCAACAAGTAATATAGAAGTATATTGAGTGTCGAACCCACAGAGATCTATACCTTGTAATTACTCAAAATGAAATTCATATCAACTTGATTATATTTAAACAATCACCAATGAAGATTATAATGGAAATTAACTTAAAACTAAGATTAAAATTTAACACGAAACTGAATATCAGATGTTTAAAACTTAAGACTACAATATCCCCAATTACATCATATGAACCTATCCTCTATATTTTCAATTATAAAATCCATTAAAGTTATTGACCAAGAATTCATGAATAATTATTAGATCTTTTCCAATGATCACATAAGAATATTCACCTCAATTATCTTGCTATATTCCTATGCAAAATAAGAGAAATAAACACATTAAAATCCAATTCCCAACAGGTCACATGCAGCATATGGATATATTCCTATTCCATACACAACCCTAATTATTCAATTCCCCAAATAACCAAGAATACATGCTATCACATTAGAATCTAACCCTAGATTTCATCTTCCGAATGCGTCTAGGATATCCCACTAATTGTTGGCCAAACAATTATCAATCACACATAAAACATGATAGATAACTCTAAATGAATCAATAATTGAAGCATAATAGATATTTAATTCATACTAGTAAAAGGTTCAATTGTAGCCTTAATGGATAAATTAGTTCATAATGAAATAAAAAACTAAGAACATCAAACTCATCATCTTAGATTACAAAACTGAGAAAAGGAAGAGAAAAGAAACACTCTAAACAGGAATTCTTGTCTCCTCAATCCTCCGTTTTGATCTCCTTGAGTAACTCCTTGATCTTCCAAGTCTCCAATTGTGATCTTCTCTCTATGTCGAATAGCCTCCTCTACAGCCTCCTTACGTCTACTTATAATCTCCTACCCAAAAATTAGGTTTAATTTCGTCTAAACCCTATTAAAAGCCAACCAAATTCGTCCAGCTGCAAAACTGTGCGCCGACGCACCTACTGCTTTGGAAGCCCCGGCTCTCATTTGAAAGCCCCGGCGCTCAACTTCGAGTTATTTACCAAAATGCCACTGCTTCTTTAGAAATTCCAATTTTGTCCCTCCTTTGCATTTTCCTACAAAACAACATAAAAATAAGATAAAATGCACTAAAAATACTTAGAAATAACAACATACCAAGTCCAAAAGTGCCCGATTCGTAGGTATAATTCCCCTTCATCAACAATCACTTCCGAAGAATTTGTATGGACTTTGTTCGTGGACGGATCCGCTACCGGGATGAGGAGCGGTGCAGGCGTAATCCTAACTTCTCCGGAAGGTTTTAGAGTACAGCAGTCAATATGATTCGGGTTCATTGCCACTAACAATATGGCCGAATATGACGCATTAGTGGCAGGATTAAAACTGGCCTGAAGTCTAGAGGTGAAAAACTTGGTAATTTATAGTGACTCCCAACTGGTAGTAAAACAAGTGTTGGGGGAATATGAAGCAAAAGAGGTTCACTTGCAAGCCTATCTTCGATTAGTACGATTACTGTTGGCATTTTTCCCGAAGTATTAGATTATAGGCGTGATCAGATCGAAAAATGCAATGGCCGATGCCCTTTCTAAATTGGCAACCACCGATCAAGGGGAGTTAGAAGGATCTGTTTATTTGGAAGATCTTTAGCAACCGAGCACCCTGGTTCAGACAGTAATGGATATTGAATAGGGGGATTCTTGGATGACCCCAATCTTTAAGTTCCTTTTAACTGGGGAACTACTCGAAGATAAATCTTTGGTCCGAAGAATAAAATACAAGTCCTCCAAATACTGCATCATAAATGATCAGTTATATCGAAGATCTTATTCTTCTCCATTTCTTCACTGTCTCGACCCAAGGGAGTCCGATTATGCTCTTCGGAAAGTCCATGAAGGAATCTGCGGGGACCATGTGGGAGCAAAAGCATTGGCTCATAAAATTTTGGGACATATATTTTTGGTCGACCATGCTTAAAGATGACAAAGACTTCGTCAAAAAATGTCACAAGTGTCAACTCTTTGCATCTGTCCCACATCCACCTCCCGAAGAGCTTGCTCCGATAATTTCTCCGATACCTTTTGCCGTCTGGGAAATAGACATCTTGGGCCCACTTCCACAGGGTAAGGGACAAATAAAGTTTGTTATCGTGGCCATCGATTACTTCACTAAGTGGGTAGAAGCCAAACCCCTCGCCAGAATCACCGAGCACACATGTCTCCAATTCTTCAAAGAGCAAGTAGTATACTGGTTCGGCATTCTGATGATTCTGGTCTCTGATAATAGGCTTCAATTCGTCGACAAGATATTCGAAGGATTCTTCACCGAACTTAACATTCAGCATCGTCGGACTTCAGTAGCCCATCCACAGGCAAATGGTCAAGTAGAAGTTACAAACAGAACACTCCTTAATAGTATAAAGAGAAGATTGGAAGATGTAAAAGGAGCTTGGCTCGAGGAGATGTTACATGTTCTCTAAGCCTACCGAACAACTCCTCGGACTACCACTGGGGAGACACCCTTTAAGTTGGCATATGGTTTTGAAGCCTTGATACCTATTGAGATCGGGATACCTACACCCAGAGTCCTAAACTTCGACCAAATTCTCAATAGACAAGGGCTTCGGCAGAATCTCGACTTGTTGAAAGAGGAATGCGATTCAATGTTCCTCAAATTAGCTACCTATCAACACCGAACTGGTTGGCATTTCAATAAAAATATCAAGAACAGGTCATTCAATGTCGGCGACCTGGTTCTTCGGCAGGCTGAGGCATCTACACCTCGGGACACTGGTAAATTGATGCCCACGTGGGAAAGGCCTTATTTGGTGATCGAAGTCTTGAGAGCTAGAACTTACAAGCTTCAGTGCATGGATGGAAAGAATGTTCCCAATACTTGGCATGCTGTTCGGCTTCGTAGGTATTATCAGTAGTTCAGATCTTATACTTAGTCCAATTTTTAGGCTATATTTTAGCTGATAGGATTTATACTTAGACCATTTTTTGAGGCTATATTTTTAGCTGATAAATGTTATCTTTTCGATATTAATGAGAATCTTTTACATCTTCCTTTTGTATTACTATTTTGATACAAACACTTTCAATTTATGTCCTAGCCTCATCGGGTATACATCCGATTAAGCTAGTGGGGGGCGAAGTAGTATAAGTAAACAGTTATACATGCAGATGAAAAGACTTAACTCATGAGAAAAGATAATAGAGCATAATCAGTCAGTTATAACCAAAAGTTGATTGAAGTGAATTTGAAATTCATATTACAATAAAAATTGATCCCGTTAGTACAGTCAGTCATCGGGAATAACAATTCCCAATTGATCAAGATCATGACTTTTCCCCCTAGCAAGTTCTCAAGCAAATTTGAAGTCGTCATTAAATTCGTTCACCACGGATGCATAGATATCTATCTGAAAATCGTCCGAGGCTTTGTACTCATCAATGACCTTTTGCTTGAGCTCAGGAGTTAAGACGCACTAGGAAGCAGAAGCTATCGATCCCTTCAACCAATCAGTCTCCTTAGCAGCCTAATCTTCAACGATCAGTTCAATGTTGTCTTTAAGATTCTTCATCTGATCGGTTTGAAGCTTGATAATGCTTTCCGATTGATCAAGAAGCTCCTTTTGCTTCTGGATCTAGGCTTCGAGCTCGACCTGATTCTTCTCAAGAAGAACCTTCTTGAGCTCCTTAACCTCGACCAATTCAACTGCATGGGTCCTTCTCTTCTCAAAGTCATGTTGTTGGGCCTACAGATGGATGATCTCTTTATCTTTGTCAACTCGCACTTTTCGCATCTCTTCATAGTCCTTTTTCATGATGTGGAAGGTATCATGTAGAGCTTTCAGCTGATCCCGAGTTTTCTGGTGATTTTTCAAAGCCTCAGCACGCTCAGGCACGCACGCCCAAGCCGTTAAGACTTTTGTGCAAGTATTTTTCCCTAACGGCCAGCAGGATGTGCGAACGAAATTCCAGCGTCAACAATATCCCACTCACACAAAATCCCTCAGTGTACGATTAAACCTCCCCATCTTCTCCATAGACGGCAAACTAAAACCCTCTCCCCATCTTCTATGAAAGTTGTGATCCCAGTTAATGTTGACTCGGTCATACTTCAACCTTGTATTTTGATGATGACTTTATGATGGAACTAAACTGTGCAATTTTGTATTTACAGGATTAAAGCATCATACTAAAACCATCAATACAACAAACTAGATTAGCACTGGCATATGGACAGAATGTTTGCAGTTACTAAAACCATTAATACAACAAACTGGATTAGCACTGCTACATGGACATAATGTTTGTAGAAAAGCGAAAGTCTTGAAACCAAGAATTGGGTCTCTAGGAATTCAATGTAAGATCCTAACTTTATTTATGTCTCAATCAAAACTCTAGGAATTATATGATAATTTGCATTGCATTGACCATGGTAATAATTATAATTAATTAGGTTTTTCAAAACTAATAAGGATCAAATTTTTACTAATGGGAGTTAAATTAACAAGCTATTTTTTAAAACCTTCCCATAATTAGAAGAGTTAATTTGAAAATAGATTTTAATAGGTACTTTCTAAATAAAATCTATTAACATAAATTTTGGAATTGGAATCTCTTTTGATTTGGCTTTCCATAATTTTATTTGATTAATTAAGTTAATCTATTTTTATATCATCATATCAATTAATCATGCTGATTGGATTTTCTATAATCTTGGTAGTAGTTAATTAATGATAGAAACACTCATTTGAGCTTTCAAAATTAACATGGATTAAAAAAGAAATAATATCTTATTTTAAAAAGCTAATCATTCCCATAACTAAACGAGATCAAATGTAAACAGATTTTTTGAGAGAATCTATATAAAATATGTTATCTTATTTTGGGATTAAGTAATCCTTAATTAAAGCAATTGAATTTGTCATGTTTATGCTAAAAACAAATATGTTGACAGAAACTATATTAAAGGGATATGATACTAAGCTTTCTATAATTGGTTGAGCAAATTAACAAACATATCTATCAAATCAATTATTTTGGCTAAAGAGATGGATTATAAATAGTAACCATAAAATGGTTAGAACGCTTGCAGAGAATAACAATTGGTACAAGTGAAGGAATACTTGTATAATAATAATTCGCAATCGAACAGAACTTTTACAATATGAACGCTACAGTATAAGATAGTTGGAATACTTGCCTCAGTTGTTTAACGATACCACGGATAGTTGTTTACAATATTGTTATTAGCCGATCACGTTAATTTGTAATGTTACCATTCACCGGACAACTTACGTAATTTAATTCACGTTAAAACATATAATATATTAACGCATCAATCCGTTCACATAAATTTGTGACTCTAAATCTCATTGTTTATCCTAAATAATATAAATTGAATTATTCATACAACTAGACAATTCATTTGAAACTTTCATTTTAAACTTCATATATTACACATTTCTAATTATTAATCCAAGTTGAATGCAATATAAAATCATAGAATATTATATTCATTAAAACATATTTTGAGTTTAAATATACTTTATTATAATATTGCATTATTTGGATACTTGAAATAAAAATAAAAATAAACATAAATTTTAAAACTGTAGCACTACGCCCCAGCGCAATCTTTTGCCTTCAACACTGCGCCCCGGTGCAGTTGACTGAGGCAATCTCACTAGGGGCGAAATCAGACTGTGCCCCGGCGTAGTTGCCCTATTCCACATTTTCCAGGTTTCATATTTTTCAAGCTACTTTGAAAATTTATATCTTATAAACCATATATCCAATAACTTTCAAATTTGGACACCATCTAAACAATACATCTTAGTATTTTAGAAAATTATTATATGTCTAAAATGGCTTCTATAAAATATAATTTTATAAGCTCAAAAGTGGTGTTTAGTACACATTTTAGCTAAAACTAGTTTTCAAGAAAACTTTGTAAAACCCTTTTGAATGCATTTCAAAACACCCAAATCAATTTAATCCAATTCTAACATATGCATGCACATAACTCATAAGCAACAAATCATTAAATCCTAAGTTTTCATAAAATAGCTTCATTGAAGTATTTTTACAAATATGTTGTATGCAAGCATCTCAAACTCAGATTTCATACCAATTTAAACATGCATTCATCCTCCAAATTCAAACCCAACCTTATTCCTTCTGAATCCTACATGATTCACCAAACATATAAACCTCCCACAACACAGTCATTCAACCATAGACAATAACTAAAATTAACTAGTTCTATATTCTACCAAGGAAAGAACTTTTACCCTTCATGCTTGTGTAGTTTAAATTAGATTGTACCCCTTGGTGAAATTGCTTCCTTCTTGATAGAGTTTGCTTCAGCACTTCCTCAATTAAGCATGAAATCAATCTTGTATACTGTTTTATTTTAATTCAGATGAAATATTGGTGCAACTTTGATATAGATTTTGACTTCCGCTTTGAGAGAGAGAGAGAGAGAGGAATTATTTTGGTATACTTAGTACCTAGAAGCTCAGGATATTGAGAATAAAGGTGGATTTGCTGTAGGATTCCACTAACAATCTTAATCAGCTAGGTGACTCAATTGCATAATGGCTTCACACCTCATGCTTTAGTTTAAACACTCAGCACACTCTATCAATTCACACGTATCATACATACACTGATAATTCAGCACACTATCAACCCCCCCCCCCCCCCCCCCCCCCCCCCCCCCCCCCCCAATTCTCATAACCCAATTAATATATATACACACACATTTCCATAACATGCATTACCATCATTCACAAGTTAGTAATATAATACATGCATACATATATTAAATAATACAAATAACTCACATAAACCCACACACACCTAATATATATATATATATATATTACTCATCCCATAAATTATAACATAATTTAGTAATTATAACTTTATAATTATGTACAAACTCTTCTTATTAAAAATGGAAATAAATCCATTTACAAAATTAACACATTTAGTATAGCCAATCATTATTAAAATAATTAATATTAATGCATTAATTATTTTAAATCACTCATTTAAATTATAAACTATTTAACTGACATTACAATGTTAACTCCATAAATTATTTTCAAACAATTGTAATATATATTAAATATGTTTATTTAATATATATTTAACCAATAATTGCTCATTAATTCACTTTACTAATTGGGTTCCAATATTCTCATTGAATCTTATTAAATAACCAAATATGTTCCACTTGCCAAAACACATCACATTAAGCCAACACTCGTGTTACTTCAAATTATTATACGTAACACCATTATCGCATTAAATAAATTTTTTTATTTAATTATTTAAATTAAGTATATTAATCTACCAATATAATTTATTATCATTTCTTATAACTTTAATTTATCATTTTGGCTCCATTATATTTATTATTTATATTGAACCTTCTCTCCATATAGAATCCTAATTTCTCATTTCATTTGGCATAATATTGATTATTAGGCCATATTTATTGTTACATTTTATTATTGTAACGCACATATTTTTGCATTTAATTAAATAACTTTTGTATTTAATTGTTATAACAAATATGTTAATTCACTGATATTTAGATAAGTGAATTATTTTAACCATTCATGAATTTTAATTCAATAATATTGCACTGCCACCTAAGGTTTAATGTTCAATAATATTACACACAAATATTCAATAATTTTAATGTTCAATAATATTACACACACACATAGCAATCTGGAATTACATATATATGTCTACCGTGGGCCAGAATGGAAGTAGAACTTTTATCCTACAGATTTGAGCTTAAAGTGAAACAATATACCCTGACCTCAAAGCATCTCACAAGTAAGGTTGACCAGCTATAGGGAAAAATACATATTTTGTCTTTGTATCCTGTTCAAATTGGCCATTTAATCTGTTGTTTGATTTAATACCTTATAACCAATATTATCTTGACTTCTCCTTCTCTCTTTGGCCGACTTCAGGTAGTATATATTGTATTCTTTCTAAGCTGTGACCTTGTTAAGAACAGTGTACTAGCAAATAATTTGTTCGCTCAATTAAAGTGGCATCAGTACAGTAAAATGGACATGTAGAGACAATTAACAGCAATGAGATAGTCTTTTTTTCTTCTTTTCTTTTCTATTTCATAAAAGGGTTAATTATCACCAGAAATGAACTTTATTTAATTATTTGAATTACATATGGCAGATGGACGATCGAAGTTGGATGTATAGGCATGTTGGGAAAAAGTCTAAACATATAGATGAATTTATGAGTGGGGTCAATACATTTCTTGATTTTGCATTTTCTAATCCTGAGTGCGTAGATGATGGCATGAGTCGGTGTCCTTGTGCCAAGTGCGATTTCATAAACTATAAATTGCATGAAGACGTAGAAATGTGTCTTTATAAGCATGGATTTGTACCGAATTACACTACATGGACGGAGCATGGGGAGTCACTTGAGCAAGTATGGAATTCTGATGACGATATTGATGAGAGAAATGAAAATTGGCCTAAAGACATGTTAAGGGATATTACAAGCCTTAACCCTGAATTTGATGAGGATCCTAATAGCAAATCAAAGAAGTTCTATGACCTACTAAAGGTTTTAGACGAGCCCTTGTGGGATGGTTGTCAAAATCACACCAAGTTATCAGCCGTAACTTTGTTATTGCACCTAAAATCCAAGTATTGTTTGTCTAATACTGGATTTGATGCTTTTCTTTTAGCTTTCAAGGAAATGTTGCCTAAAAATAATAAATTATTACCCGAGTCATTTTAACACTTCAAGGCCT
This sequence comes from Hedera helix, assembly GCA_947179155.2. Taxonomy (NCBI): domain Eukaryota; kingdom Viridiplantae; phylum Streptophyta; class Magnoliopsida; order Apiales; family Araliaceae; genus Hedera; species Hedera helix. Next base: position 23,213,499 of record OX359284.1, read on the forward strand.
TAATGAAGGACCTTGGGCAACCTCTACAAAAGATATGGCAAACTAAAACCCTCTCCCCATCTTCTACCAAAGTTGTGATCCTAGTTAAGGCTGTGATTTCGAAGGTAAATCCTCTATTCCTTGGGTGTTTATTCTCTCCCTCTTTCTATTCTCCGTTCCAAGTTGGCACCAATTCTTATTTTAGAATTGTGATTATACTTTCTCAGTTCGAATTTGACCCCAATTCCTGTGTATGCATGCATGTATATGAAACTTTGTTGGAATTTTACTTTGGTTGAGAATGGAGTGTAGCCTGTAAACAAATCTAATATGAAACTGATTAGGAAAAGACTTAAATTGGAATTCTTCTTTTGTTGGAATGGAAGGGGTACTCATTCCTTAATTTCTTAATTTGACCTTCATTTTGTACTTCAATTAATATTTACTTGAATTATAACCTATAAATTGAAGAGGGGAATCTCTCTGCATATTTATTTACACAAGAAATATATATAGTATATTTTATGCGATTATTGAATGTAAAGATAATCATTGATTGTGTATTAAATTGTGTGCTTACCTGTTTCCGATAAATAAATACAGGATTGCACAAAATGCTTGTAAAATTTATGCCATTATACCATATGTTGGGTATATAACAGGCCTTTGTAGTGTTGAATGCTGCTGTCTTGCAGCCAGGTAAGATGCTAATTGATTTTGGTGGCAGTTTATAGAAGAATTTTGAAACTGCATTCTAACATCATCATTATCATTAGAGTTCACTAGATTAGCTGCACAATCTCCTGATTTTCCTTGGAACACGTAAGCCTGGTGAAAATATATTTCATGAAATCAAATTATATCCTAGAAATGAAATTATATCCTGTTCTTTCGAAATTGGTTCCTCCATGATATTGCAATAAAAGTAAAACTCTAGCATGCTAAAGTAAAACATTATTTCAGAGGTATTATGTTAATAATAACAATATTAGCGTATGGACATGTATAGAAGCTTGTAGAAAGTCATATACTATTAATAAGGAACACTGAATTCAGAAACAGATTTGACTAAATTTCCTCAATCATGTATGTATAATAAAAGCTCTACATTCTGCTAGTTAAAATTACTTTGTAACGCATGTCGTCGGCATGGATTGAATTATGTGAATTCATTTTCTATTTGGTCATTCATCAATCTTCGATTCGGATCCGATTAGTATGAAGTTAATTCCATAGTAAGTTGGACAACTGACATGCAGATAGAAAGAACACTCCCGGCTTGTGTGTCAACACTTCATTGGTCCATTGTTCAACTTATCATGAAATTAACTTCATCCTAACCAGATCCCTTTGATTCTTATATATTAAAACCCTCTTATATATTGTTATAACTTGAATCATTTCTTTCATTTATCCCATACTTAATCATGAGTTTTTTTTCCTTCTCCGGCTATTGTGACAACTAAAGGTGGGAGTAGTGCTTCCGAGGTAGGAGATCAACTTTTCCTCGTAATGAAACTGTTAACATGGGGTGAATGAGAGATGAGCCTATTGTATCTCATAACAGTGGTGAGAGTGTTGATAGGACTACGCTGAATACTACCCAAGCCGAAAGCTTATCTCGTAAGAAAAGGGGACCAACTCTAGATATAATGAAGCCTAAAACAGGCCAAAAAAATATGCTTGTGGATATCATTATACAAAAGTAAGTTTTTAAAAACTACTCATGCTTATCGATATGCAAGATACACAATCAATTCTTGACAGGTTGAAGATTCATTTTCTGACACATAACTATTATTAGCTATAAAAGGGTGACCCATGTAGCACAATGTATACCAAAGAACATAAAAGCAACAAAAAACACTAATGTCACTCAATCCTTCCCAAACCCCTAATATGAAAATCTCATATCTACAAAGGAGAGAAAGTATACTCCCAAAGAGAACTCAACAAGAAAGTCCATAAAAGTACACAACTACACTGAAGAGCATTACAAACATTATGTTCAATCTCCTTAAAAGACCTTGTATGTCACATTTAAATTAATAAAACAATAGGTCAAAACATAAAGAAAACACCAAAACCAATATACAAACGAACAGTTGCAAAATAAAGCTTTTAGTATACCTACTTGAGCTAAACAAGAAAAGAAAAAGGTACTGCGGAGCCCTTTTTCAAATTAGAAAATTAGAGTGACATGGCATCTAACGTGGGGTGGTGTTTGGGGATCAAGGAGAAGGATGATATATCAAGTGAACAAGCGGGAATGAGCATGGTAAGAGCTTACTAAGAAAAGATTTTACATGAAGGTATAAAAGCATGAAAATAGCTACGGGTTGTAAGGCCCTTTTCTAGTTCAACTTCTCTTTAAGTACTGCCTTTCTTCTATTAGATTAGACTAAATGTTGGAGTTTTTAAAATGGATGATTAAGACTTTGCAACTGACATATAATAGGGGTTCCATGTAACAAGATTTGATTAATCCTATTGTTTTCATTATTGTTGTACTAATCATATTTATGTTACAATATCTTTTAATTAGGTTCCTTGAACCAGAAGCTTGAACCAAGACTCACATTTTATTTCAAAAAAGTTTTAAAGAAGCTCGAACCAAATTTGGCAATGGCCAAAAAATAAAATTGAACTTCTTTGGGGAGAATATTTGGTATGCTTTAATGAATACAAACTTCAATTGTAGAAGAGAGTTTATTAAAAAGTGTATTATAAATTATAAATATTAATTAATGTTTTTACTTGTAGATGGTGTTATAGAAATATTTTCGTTTCACTTAATTCGACGAGGAGGGAAGGGGTCGAATCATATGGGAGGAAAATGCACGGAAAAGCTATCCAAACTATTTATGGAGATCGAAAGATGATGCCATTAAGAAATTTGGCTCCATTGAGGAAGCAAGGGATAAAAAACTTAGTTGGACAACTCTTGATGTGTGGCAGGAGATGTGTGATTATTGGCTGAGTAAAGACTTTTTAAACTTTAATGAGCTACATAAAAAGAATAGAAACATAACTACATATGTTCCTCACACATCAGGCTCCATACTGTACGCCGTTATGAGGGAATAAGAGGTAAATTATAAATTGATGAAATCAAATTAATAATATGCGTAGTTGATAAATGCACGTGATAGTGTTAAAAGATCCATATCATGATGCTCTGTTTGGAGTCTTTAAGTGCTCATGTGTATGTATTGCTTATTTTTAATGTTAATGTTTTTAATTAAAAAAAAAAGTATTGTATTGCTTGTTTTGTCTTAGAAACAAAGATTGCATCGTCCGTTAATGCAATATGAGTTATATAAACAAACTCATGAGGAAGAAGAAGGGTAGTGAGGAAAAAATGTGGGTTTGTGATGAAGTAAAGAGGAAATTGGTATGATTTTCTCTCTTAATATTATAATGTTTGTTTACTTGCGGGAAAGTGAAGATTGTTATTCGTTCTATTCATTATGAGTATTGTTAATCATATATATATATATATATATAATGCATTGTATAGGATGATTATGGGAGAAGGCTATTAGCTAAACATTGTGATACAAATAAGCACGTGCGTGAGTTAGATGATCCAAATTTGGAGTCATGGCAGAAAACTGCTGAAGGTGTGAAGAAGGGTAGACTTGTTGGTCGTCCAGGAGAAAAGTGGAGTTCTCATCATGGTTCCTATTGTCCATCTTTGGTTACATATGACAACTCTATTAAATTAAAGAAAATGGAAAGTTACTTGAGTTATCTTCATCAATACGCAAAGAATATGGTTGAAACACTTGCACTTGATCCTCCTATAGACCCAGATGATTTGTTTGCTTCATTAAATGCGTTAGCTGATATTCTAACGAATAACTCAGCCACACATGCTGAGAATGGCGACGCAAATGATGACAACTTTGAGGAGAACTCCATGGAGATTTTGGGATGATCTAGATTTCCTTTAATTAGCAATTTATTAGTTTAGGAGTTCTTTGATAGATTTTGGGTTAGTTCATTATTTGATTAACCAATGACATGTAGCTACCTATTTAAGTAGTTGGTTATGAATTGATTTCTAATTAAATGGATCAGGTTTCTTCATTTTAATAATTTTGTATGATTTTATATTTCGAATTTATTGTAATTTATGGCATTTACAGATTTGAAATATAAAACTGACAATTAAATATATTTTAATATAGGAATTTTATGATGGTTGTACTATCACCAAAAAGTATAAATAGGTTATAAAAATAAGGACAATTGTGATTACTTTAGCCATCACAAGAGACTTATGTGTAACCTTACCAATTATGTGATGGTCGTGACCATCACAAAAGGATGTGATTGCTTCGGCAATCACAAATAATTGGTGATTGTTTTGGCCATCGTAAAAACATTACCAATTCTATGATGGTCGTGACCATCACAAAAGGATGTTATTGCTTCAGCCATCACAAATAACTATCATGATGAGCCAACGTGATGCTTAAAGCCATCAGGTAAACCTTTCATGATGTTTTTTTTAGTTTTTGTGATGGATCTTGGCCATAAAAAGTGACCATTTTTTTAGTAGTGTTGGTCTTATTTTTGAACTATTGTAGATGATAATCAATAATTTAAATAATAGAACCTACACACTCTGCTTGGGGATAATTATTTTTGCATAATTTGTACATTACTTTTTTGAGTTATCCTCATGGGTGAAAAGGGAATGGTATGTGATTAGTCACTAAGAAATGCTTCACAAAAGGAATTATATTTTTCAATTTTCATGAAACAATATTCCCTTTTGCAAATCAATCTTTCTTTTCTTCTCAAACAACTTTATTTCTTATGTAGTCCTAACTTGGAAATATCTCTCCCTTAGATGATGTGATCACCTTGAAGTTAAGTCTGTTTCTAATTCCCGTGATACAACTACAACTTCTAATATTCCTTCTAAACCTACTGGAGAAAGATAAACAGTATACTCACTGAAGGATCACTGTCAATGAGCCAGAACCTATTGAATGGGTATGTTCGGTATTCAAGCGTTAGCATGTATAGCATTTATAGCGTTTGTGCTTACTACGTTTGGCCAACACATCAAAAATAGTATGGGTGTTTAACCTTCAAACATTGAGTTTGTAAATTAAACAAGTTACATTTAAAATAAACAACTTATAAACGAATATGATTTTTAAATACGTTTAAAACTTTAAACCTACTAAACGCTCTACAAGCTAATAGATGAAAAATACTTAGTTATGTTAAGAAAATAAGAATCCATTGCATACAAAAAAAAATTATGATGAACAAGTTAGGATGGGAAAAGCCTATGATCTGAATAGAGGGCTTCGGTTTAATAATGACCTAAAACAAGAAATTACCTATAATAGTGTGGAGCCAATTCAACACAATAAGAAATCTCGTAGATTTGTAGCCCACAAATTGCAGCTATATCTACTGAGGTATTATGTGGTTGAAGTGTATTATACTCTTTCCTTTTAAATTTATAAGCTTATTATTAACTTTTGAAACTTAATTTAATATATTTTTAAATTTTTAAATTTATCTATTATTTATTACTATATATAACAAGGTAAATGACTCATACAATTTTATCCCGAGTCGACTAACAAATTGATTGAAGTTACAAGTTAGCCTCGAGTTCAACATACAAAACTCTCCACTATATTAATTTTCACTCTGATTTTGAAGAGTATGTCATATTTATAATTATACTAAACTTTTTATATCATGGTGTTAACGCTCGAATTTGTCCATGTGTTCAACCACAGGCTTGGACATGACCTGCACAAAAAGAACTACCAAAAGTCCATGACGACTTAGGCCACCGAGGGACATCTCCGGTGTGTGAGTAAGTACAAGCTTCGAAAGGTGATAACAATGGAGGCAGAAAGTATTTGGTAGGGTAGAGTATTGTAATATCAGATGATCATACCTCAATTGTTAACCTAGTATTTATAGTACTTACTCGGTTCCTCAAGACTATGATTCCTATTAGGAATCGTATCTCGGAGACACAATTGGAAATGATAACCGCCATCCTAGTCACTGCTGAATAGGTAACTCCCATACTAATTAGAATTGGATATGATAACTCATTAACTAACCAAAAGTGACTGGGAATCTAACCCAAGCGTATCGGACCTAAAGGATCCTCTTGCGTGCGTATTAGGCCGGATGGACGACAAGGGTCGAGCCCAATATGAACGACCCATCAATGCTAGTAAATTGCATCCCAACATTGCCCCCACTCTTTCGGCGTATGAAATGGGTTAGAGGAGTAGATAAGAGGCTCCGAGATTCCAAAGACTAACAACTGTGGTGGGAAAACTCTTATGCGAACCTAGAAGCGTCGGGCCGACGAGAGAATCTCCTTCGAGATTCCTAGGACTTCGGACCGAAGACGTGAGTCTTCGGGATTTGAAGGATGTCAGCCCGAAGGAGAAGCTCTGGAGACACAGATATTGAATCATAAGCTCATAGCAGACAACGAGTATCTTCTACTGAGCATATATCTCGTGTTCAGAGTTTTTAATGTCATATTAAATGATCGAGTCAAAACCAGATCTTTTGGAAAGAGACATTTAAATAAAGAGGTCAATTGTGGGGGATTCCAATTGATTGCCTGGGGATAGCAACTACCTCCTCATTAAACGACATCATTTATTACTGTAGACTTTTATACCGTCTACCCCCTTTAATGCTGAATTGACTGCCCCGTCTCTTGCAATTCAACCACTCACACGCCTCAAGTTCCAGTATAAATAGGAGTGCTTTGGGATGAAATTCTTTTTCAAGCCTTCAAACTCTTAGAAAGAAAAGTTCCCATGAGTGTTGAGAGCATTTTAGTCATTTCACCTCCTTCCATTCTGGCCTTAATTCCTCTAATTGTTGGTGAGGTAGTGGTAGCCATTGTCAAAGATACAAGAGATGAGATTCACGTGAGAGGGTTTGTTTTGGAACTTGAAAATGCCGCTGCCAGTGGTCTAGCTCGTGTAATTTATCTCATTTGGTGGTTTAGTTCATGTAACCTTACAGAATAAGGCATTGTCGGTTTGAGATACCATATACTAGAGTCTCCCTGTGCGAGAACCCCTCAAATATGTTTATCTCTCTCTCTTAAACCATTAATTTGGGTTCTTGCAGGAGTAAGATCTGTCCACCTGAACATTGAGGCCGAACAGAACATACCTCATCCCTTGAGCTCTTCCTTTTGATGGAGAATTAAGATAGGCAATGTTCCTGTAATGGATGCCTTGCCGAAGAGAAATTTAGCACGAGAAAATCCATAATAAATAGGATAATGTAATAGATCTAATAGGATTCTTGTAATAAATTTGATAGGACTCTTGTAATAGATCTTGTACAAATTTCGTCCATTAATGGAAATATTGATTTATTTATTATACTTGTGTCTTTGTTTGTGCAACTTCTTCTAGTTACCGAATCTGTTGTATGATTGTGTATTTCTTATGTTAACCTAACACTTAGGTTTCTTGCCCCCCAACCTTGGTTGATAAAAATGATAATAAGGCTAAGAAGGAACTAAATGTAATAAATCAAGACAGAAAAGTTTCTTCGGGAGCCCGAAGGCAAACTCCCGAAGAGAGAAGCTTCTTCGCGAGTCGAAGATCATCATACAAAAGAGAAAAGCTTCTTCGAGAACCCGAAGGTATCAAACCGAATAGAGAAGCTTCTTCGGGATTCCAAGGACCATTATCCGAAATCATAAGCCTCTAGGGTGCCAAGGACGTTTGACCGGAAAGGGGTAACCTCGTTACCTGACTATTTCGGGGCGGTTCCCAAGTTAAATGTAATGATCTCTTTTCCATAATGGGCTACTATTGCTACTCTAGGCCCAAACACTTATCTTAGCCTATTTATGCGTTTTTGAAAAAGGTGTAAGACCCCGACTTTTATGAAATATAAATTTAATTTTTCTTTATATATTTTCTTCTGAAACGGTAAATGAATAAATTGATAAAAGTGAAGATTAAAAAATATTTGTACAAATTTTATCTTGTCGGAGAATATTCGTTTTGTCGGGGAATATTCATTCTGTCGAAGAATATTCGATTCGTACGAGGGCGCCGAAATAATATTGGTGGACCCCCCACAACGAAATATTATCGGATATAGAAAACGACATATGTAACCTTTCTAAATAAAAATAGTCAACGGTACTATCACTTTTAACTGTTAAAATACCCAGTGGTAAAGGAATAGTAACATAAGGTATTGTACAGTAGCACACGGTATTGTACAGTAGCACACGGTATTGCACAGTAGCACACGGTATTGTACAGTGTTTCATATTATTGAGTTGCTAAAGTGGCTATTATACTATATTGACTTTATTGAATCAATAATTATCATATGCATAATAATTCATATTATTGAACTGATAATTGTCACAGTAACATATGCACAGTAAATTACATTACTGAATTAATAATTGTCATTACACAGTAACGTACTCTTTCTTTCACTTATTTTCTGCGTTATTGTTATCTCTATTATGATGTTGATTAAATTGTTGTATTCCATTATTAGTTGATTTTTCTGCTTGTGTTGTGAGTATCTAACTCAGAAAGTCAACTACACTGCATTTATAACAATTAGTCATAATAATGAATAACTGTGAATTATTGTTGAATAATTGAATTGATAAAGTTATTTATTTTTATTATAATAAAATATATAAAGTTACTTATTTTTATTATAATAAATTATATAATGTTTTTTACTTTATATAAATTATGTAAAGTAAATTATTTTATTATGATATATTATATAAAGTTAGTTGTTTTTATATATAAAGTTAATTGTTTTTATATATAAAGTTAGTTGATTTATATAAAGTTAGTTATTTTATATATAAAATTAGTTGATTTATAAATTTAGTTGTTTTATATATAAAGTTAATTGAATGGTATAAATTAAAGAAAATCTAAAATGAATGGTATATATTAAAGATAATATAATAATTATAAAATTTAAAATGAAATTAAAGATAATCTTTAAATGAATGGTTTAGATTAAGAAAATCTTAAAAGATGAAATGAGTTATATGGATTAAACATTATCTTGAAATATACTGTTTAGATTAAATTAGGAAATCTTAGTTTATGAAAAGATTTTTTGCTATAAATAGAGGCATTAACTTAAGAATTTTTCATAAAACTTCCTTGCTTATTCTTTCTTTCACTCTCTAAATATTACTTTGTGTAAGTTCTCTTTAAGTGTGCTAAAGTCATCTTAAGTATTTGTGAAGATCTGAAAGTGTACGAATACTGTTCAAATAAGTCTTTTTATAAAGTTATATAAGCAACCACACACATCACACGGGGTTTATAAATCTTCCTTTAGAAGACTCTTCATTTGGAAAATTTATTTTAAAATATTATTTTCTTTTAAAAACTATATTACAGTTATTCTACTTTATTCTATCAAATCACTTTTGATGATTTCATACGAATTGGTGTACACCGTGAAATTATATGTGGTAGTTACTAATTAAATTATAAATATATAGGTTGATCAACTTCATATCCAGTCACGTGTTAAGGTAAGGGATACCATCTTTTCATGTTGTATCAGTTATACTTACTACGGTAAGGGGTATCATTCTTTTCATACTCTTAACTTACTATTGTAAGTACTATTTGGTAAAATTTTCTAAAATGATTATATTATATGTTCCTTAATAGTTTGCGCTTCATCTAATATTATTTCAATTGAACATTCTTATTTTTCTAAATCTTTCTATTGAACTTTAACCATTATTCTGAACTGTGAATTTTGAATATAATTCTTGAATTTGAGTCCATATCATGTTGACAATTTGGATATTATTTAAATCTGCACAAAGTAAAATCATAAACTTTTGATATTTATTGATCTTCATGTTTCTTTTGTTCATCATTTATATCACTGTTGTTGTGAATATCTGTGGTCTGGGGCACAGATGATATGATATAGGCAATATATTTGTTGTGTGTCTTTTAGGACACGTGGTGAATGTTCTCTTTGGCCTGTGGCAAAGAAGAACTGTTACTTGGTATGATTATAACCAAAGGCTGAAACTGGTATGATCATGACCATTGGTGTTATATTTGAATATCTTTGGCCCGTAGTGCAAAGATGATCTGTTGACTTACATGATTATGATCAGGAACTGTGAATTTATATTATCATGACCAGTGGTGTTTAAGATGATAAAAGTTTATGATATTTTTCTTAAAAAGAGAAGCTAGCGGATATCATAGTCTACATGATTCTTCTAATGGGTTGCTCATTTTGCTGCTATTATTGATCTAAAACTTGTTGTTTATTGTATTCTATCAAGAACTCAACTGTTGAAGGCTAATGATAATTTACTCATTGTTATCTTAGTCATGATATTTCTTACTGGACTATTTGAGCTCACCCTTTCTTTTTTGTTCCATTATTCTTCAGGAAATGAGAGAATAGCTGGGTCTAGCCGGGGAATAAAGTGAAGGTTCGAGAGATAGCTGTAGTAGTCTTCACATATTATATATAGTGTGGCAATAACACTGAAGACTTAGTTGTGTATTATTAAGTTATGTATTTCTAATCTATGTACTGTTTGTTTTAGTTACCGTATTATTGGGCTATGTAGACCCAGATTTGGGGGCATCACATTTGGTATCCGAGCTTAGGGATATGATCTTTAATGGAGATCTGGGGTAGAAGTAGGAGGAGATAGACGAATAGATTACGTCACTAGTGTGTCCTACATAAATTGAGTTTTGTTATCTAATGAGTTGACTTGAATGTGAGGACAGGAAGTGACGAGTCAGTTTAACTAACATTTATCTTATGACCGCAGTTTAGAATGGCTTCTGAAAATCAGGGAATGAACTATCCACTGCCCGAGACGAATGTAGCTGAGAACCAGGAAGCTACAACAATCTTCTTGCAGCTTCTGAAAATAATGTTAGTGATCATGCAAATCAGGATGGTTTCTTTAGAAACTTCATAAAAGTTATCCAAAATCAGGCGAGGGGAGGTCCTACCGGTGGAAACGCTGATAATTCAAGGATTGTCACCGTTAAGCAATTTAAAGAGTTGGGACCACCTGAATTTTTCTGGAAGCCTGACCCACTCAAAGCGGAGGCATGGTTGAAGCAAATGACAAAAATACTTGATGTTACGCGATGTACAGATGATCAGAAGGTGTCATTCGCCACATTTATGTTACGAGGTGAGGCAACCCATTGGTTTTGGCTCTTGAAATGTCTTAGCTGGAATTTCAAAAACTATTCAACAAAAATTACTTTTCAGACAGCATCCGTCATATGAAGGAGGTGGAGTTCATAAAGCTAGAGCAGAGAAATATGACAATCTCACAATATGAAGCTAAGTTTGTTGAGTTATCTCATTTCACAACCCATCTAGTGGATGACGAAGCACAAATAAGTCGGATGTTCTTATTAGTTTTGAGAATCAAACTTCGTCAATAACTTAGCTCTCATAAATTTAGTTTGTATTCAGATGTTATGGATACAACTCAAAGGGTAGAGTAGACAGATAAAATATTGCAGCCAAGAGTCAATGATCAGCATAGAGAGAAATGACAACAACCACAGGAACGAGAACCCTAGAGGAGGTAATCAACACTTCGATGGTAATCCAGCATCGAATAACAGAATAGGAGAATCCAGTGGGAACAATTTTAAGATGAGGAGATCCTATAATGATTATGAAAGGGCACCAGCACTAGTACCAGCACCGGCACCAATTTCAAGGGGAGAAGATCGACCACCGGTAAGATGCTACAGGTATGGTCAGGAGGGTCACATTAGCCCAAACTATACTCAGCAGTCTAAGTTGTGCTACAGGAAGGTCATGTTGCTCGATTTTGTCCTATTACAAAATCAAGTCCAGCTGCAATGATGGTACTAAAAGCTAACGCGGATAAGGAAAAATATGTGGTTTAAGGGAGAGTTTTTGTTGTGACATCCCAAATAGAACGAAACCCTAATGAGGTGATAACCCATAAGTTATTCATAAATTATCGTGAAGTATATGCCCTGTTAGATACTGGTTCTACTCATTCTTTTATCTCACCTACGTGTGCTCAACGATTAAACTTAACTCTTGAAAATTTGGACTTTGACTTATCAGCTGAAGCCCCATTAGGAGAAATAGCCATTACATCTACTGTATATAAATCTTGCTTAGTTCAAGTCAACAGTCTTATATTACCCGTTGACCTTATTTCTTTGGAAATGCATGAATTTGATGTGATTTTAGAAATTGATTGGTTGACTAATCATCATGCTAAAATTAATTGCTTTCAAAAAAATCATTACTTTTCATATTCCTAATCAACCGTTATGCAAATTCAAACAATCAAACAATTGAAATCTATAACTATCATTTTTAGCCATAAAGCCACTCATTTATTGAAAAACAGATGTCAAGCCTTTTTAGCTCATGTCACTAACTTGAACAAAGATATGTCAAACTTGAATGATATTCCTATTGTTAATGAGTTTTCTGATGTTTTTCCCGATGAACTTCCTGGCTTACCTCCAAACTGGAAAATTGAATTTTGTATTGATCTTGAACCCGGTACTAAGCTTATTTCCAAAGCCCCATACCGAATAGCTCCTATTGAACTTCAAGAGCTAAAGGTCCAACTACAGGAATTGTTAGATAATTGTTTCATTCGTCCAAGTGCATCGCCTTGGGGTGCCCCTGTTTTTTTTGTCAAAAAGAAGGACGGGAGTATAAGATTGTGCATTGACTATCGAGAGTTGAATCATATCACCATCAAAAACAGGTACCCGTTACCTCAAATTGATGACAAGTTTTATCAATTGCAGGGTGTTCAACATTTCTCAAAGATTGATCTTCGCTCTGGATATCATCAGTTAAAGCTAATGACATTCCAAAGACTGCTTTCAGAACCCGCTACGGGCATTATGAGTTCTTAGTCATGCCTTTTGGACTAACAAATGCTCCTGAAACTTTTATGGACATGATGAACCGGATATTTAAAGAATGTTTGGATCATTTTGTGGTTGTCTTTATTGATGACATTCTCATATACTCCAAGAGTCGTGAGGATCATGAACAACACCTGAGATTAATACTCCAAAAGCTACGTGAGAACAAGTTGTATGCCAACCTGAAGAAGTGTGAGTTTTGGATTGAAGAGGTCATGTTCCTTAGGCATGTGATTTCCAGTCAGGGAATATCAGTTGATCCTGCAAAGATTGAAGCAATATTAAATTAGGAACAATCTCGGTCAATAACTAAAGTCCGAAGTTTTCTGGGCTTAGCTAGTTATTATCGGAGATTCGTCGAAGGATTTTTTTGAATCGCCACTCCATTAACTCAGCTAACTCGGAAAAGCACAAAATTCGTATGGAACGAGGAATGTGAGAAAAGTTTTTAAGAACTTAAGAAGAGACTTATTTCAGCTCCTGTTCTGACCATACCATCAGGATCGGGAGAATTTGTTATCTACAACGATACTTCAGGCAAAGGTCTAGGCTGTGTATTTATGCAATATGGAAAAGTTATAGCCTATGGCTCTCGACAACTCAAAGATTATGAGAAAAATTATCCTACTCATGATTTAGAGTTGGCAGCGGTCGTTTTCGCATTGAAGATCTGGAGACACTACTTGTACGGGGAGAAAGTAAAAATCTTTACGGATCACAAAAGCCTCAAGTATTTTTTCACCCAGAAGGAACTCAACATGCGGCAATGACGTTGGCTTGAGCTGTTAAAGAATTACGACCACACCATCCAGTATCACCCAGAAAAAGCAAACGTTGTAGCTGATGCATTAAGCAGAAGATCTTATGCGAGTACAACTGCAATGCTGACTACGCAAAAATATATTTTCTACGACTTACAAAAGATGGAGATAGAGTTAAAGCCACCAGGGACCCACATGAAGATTGCACACGTACATGTAGAACCAGTTTTAATCTATAAAATTAAAGCTGCTTAAGCTACTGATCTGAAAATAATGAACGTGATGAATAAAGTACAAGAATGTGTTATTCCAGAAGCAAGAATCGACGAGAACGGAATACTTTGAGTCAACTCTCGACTCTGTGTTCCTAACGACCCTGAATTAAAGCATAAAATTATGATGGAGGCACACAACACACCGTTTACAATCCACCTGGGAAGTATCAAAATGTATCGTGACCTTTGACATACATTTTGGTGGAACAATATGAAAAGGGAGATTGTAGAGTTTATCTCAAGGTGCTTAACTTGTCAACGTGTCAAGACAGAGCATCAAGTGCCTAAGGGTCCATTGCAATCACTCGAAATTCCAGAATGGAAGTGGGAACACATCACTATGGACTTCGTGACAGGTCTTCCTAAAGTTTCTCAAGGCTTTGATGCGATTTGGGTCAGCGTAGATAGATTAACCAAGTCTGCTCATTTCTTGCCTATAAGAGAAAAAATTTCACTCGAGCGACTTGCCGATATGTACGTAAATGATATTATAAGATTGCATGGCATGCTAGTTTTCATAGTTTCTGATTGAGATCCTAGATTCACTTCACAATTTTGGATCAGTCTGTAAAAAGCTATGGGCACCGAGCTACGATTTAGTTCTATATATCATCCTTAAATAGACGGACAATCTGAAAGGACGATTTAGACTCTCGAAGATCTTTTGAGACTTTACTTACTAGACTTCAAGGGAAGTTGGGACAAGTACTTGTCATTGGTTGAATTCTCTTACAACAACGGTTACCAAGCAAGCATAGGCATGGCTTCATTTGAGGCATTGTATAGACGAAAGTTTCGCTCTCCAGTATGTTGGAATGAGGTCAGAGAAGCAAAACTGTTGGGACCTAAGTTGATACGCTTAACAACAGAAAAGAACCAAATAATTCAACAACGAATACAAACCGCACAAGAACGACAAAAGAGTTATGATGATCTACATCGAAGGGATAAAAGTTTTAATGTCGGAGACCATGTATTCTTACGTGTTTCTCCCTGGAAAGGAGTTACGAGATTCGCAAGGAGAAGAAAGTTCAACCCTCGATTTATTGGCCCATTTAAAATTTTATACCGAGTAGGATCCGTGGCATACAGACTAGCCTTACCATCAAATATGTTTTGCATTCATAACATTTTTCATATATCCATGCTACGTAAATATTTGAAGGATTCTAATCACATCATTGAGTTAGAGCCAAACGTTATAGCAGAGGATTTAATGTACGATGATGTACCTGTCAAGATCTTAGATAAGAATGAGCAGATCCTACGCTCAAAAGTTATACCTCAAGTCAAGGTTTTATGATGGAACCAAGATACTCAGAAAATGACATGGGAGCTAAAATCTGAAATGAAATCTAAGTATCATTATCTCTTCGAAATACCAGGTACGTTAATTTTGGGGACAAAATTTCATAAGTAGGGGAGGTTGTAAGACCCCGAATTTTATGAAATATAAATTTAATTTTTCATTATATATTTTCTTCTGAAACGGTAAATGAATAAATTAACAAAAGTGAAAATTAAGAAATGTTTGTACAAATTTTATCTTGCCGGAGAATATTTGTTTTGTTAGAAAATATTCGTTCTGTCAAAGAATATTCGATTCGTACGACGGCGCTGAAATAATATTGGTGAACCCCCCACAACGAAATATTATCGGATATAGAAAACGACATATGTAACATTTCTAAATAAAAATAGTCAACGGTACTATCACTTTTAACTGTTAAAATACCCGGTGGTAAAGGAATAGTACATACAGTATTGTAGAGTAGCACACGGTATTGCACAGTGTTTCATATTATTGAACTGAATATTGTACTATATTGACTTTATTGAACCAATAATTGTCACATGCACAATAATTCATATTATTGAACTGATAATTGTCACAGTAGCATATGCACAATAAATTACGTTACTGAATCAATAATTGTAATTACATAGTAACGTACTCTTTCTTTCACTTATTTTCTACATTATTGTTATTTCTATTATGATGTTGATTAAATTATTGTATTCCATTATTAGTTAATTTTTCTGCTTGTATTGTGAGTATCTAACTTAAAAAGTCAAATACACTGCATTTTTAACAGTTAGTCATAATAATGAATAACTGTGAATTATTGTTGAATAATTGAATTGATAAAGTTATTTATTTTTATTATAATAAATTATATAAAGTTACTTGTTTTTATTATAATAAATTATATAAAGTTATTTACTTTATATAAATTATATAAAGTAAATTATTTTATTATGATATATTATATAAAGTTAGTTGTTTTTATATATAAAGTTAGTTGATTTATATAAAATTAGTTATTTTATATATAAAGTTAGTTGATTTATAAATTTAGTTGTTTTATATATAAAGTTAATTGAATGGTATAGATTAAAGAAAATCTGAAATGAATTGTATAGATTAAAAACAATGTAATAATTATAGAATTTGAAATGAACAGTGTAGATTAAAGATAATCTTTAAATGAATGGTTTAGATTAAGGAAATCTTAAAAGATGAAATGAGTGGTATGGATTAAACATTATCTTAAAATATACGGTTTAGATTAAATTAGGAAATCTTAGTTTATGATAAGATTTTTGGCTATAAATAGAGGCCTTAACTTAAGGATTTTTCATAAAACTTCCTTACGTATTCTTTCTTCCACTCTCTAAATATTACTTTGTGTAAGTTCTCTTTGAGTGAGCTAAAGTCATCTTAAGTATTTGTGAAGATCTATAAGTGTACGAGTACTATTCAAATAAGTCTTTTTTATAAAAGTTATATAAGCAACCACACACATCACGCGATATTTATAAATCTTCTTTTAGAAGACTCTTCATTTGGAAGATTTATTTTAAAATATTATTTTCTTTCAAAAGCTATATTGAAGTTATTCTACTTTATTCTATCAAATCACTTTTGATGATTTCATACGAATTGGTGTACACCATGAAATTATATGTGGTAGTTACTAATTAAATTATAAATATATAGGTTGATCAACTTCATATCCAATCACGTGTTAAGGTAAGCACTACAAGAAAAAGGCGATACAGCAACGAGATACGACGACCAACGCTAAAATCCGTCACCATATGACCTGTAAACCAATGGGTATTTATATCTCGTCGGTATAGATTAGGCGGGAAGACTGGCGCCAATTATTTGGGACTAAAAAATATAAGGCAACTGTAGTACCGTCGCTTAGGACCCATAAGCTTATGAGTATTTATATCCAATCGGCATAGATTAGGCGGGAATACTGGTGCTAACTATTTGGTAAAAAAAACAATAAGGCGGTTGTCGACGCCGGGAAAGTCGTTTCGTTTTATAATAAATCCCTTTCCAATTTTAGCCTTTTGGATTAAGATGTGATTTTTTGGAAAAGGGTCGGCTTGAATGTTGACGGGGTTTGAAATGTCGATTTTATGATGAGCCAATTGACCAGAGCCGCCAGTTGGTATATTTGAAATGTATGTACCAACTCATCCGAATTTTGTTTTCGTAATCGCTGACTCATATGTGACTCCGAGTTAATTGGTCTGTGAACCGAGATTCATAGAGTTCGGGGGCTTGCTTAAGCGAGGGGAAGGTGTTAGGCACCCCCCGACTTCCGTGAAAACACGGTTACCGCAATCTTGATGTTTTCCTATCCTTTTTAAAATCCTAAAACATGTGTGTGTGTGTGTGTGTGTGTGTGTGTGCGCGCGCGCGCGCGTGTGTGTGTGCGTGTGTGCCTAAATGATTGTTGTGATGAGAAAAACCGCTTTGATTCTTTTGTAGAAGACATGCTTTATTTAGGGAGTATTTTGAATCGTCTTTCGACTCGAATGACAAGGCTTTGTTTTATAATAAACATTAATTTTAAGTTTGAAAATGATGGAGTTTTTATTAGATGTCGTTTTCAGAAATCAATAGTTTTAAACTTTTGTCAAATAGGAATCGAGACTATACGTTGCCTTCTAATAGTAAAGTCAAATAAAATGAAGGCAACTTCTATTAGCTCTTTAACCCTATGCACCAAAGTTTAATGAAAACGTTTGTCTATTTTTATGAAATCGTTTTTTATTACATTTCAAAACCGCTTATAGCCTTTTCGCCAAACAGGGACCGACTTTTACTAAAAATCTCAATTTTTTAACCTCATGATTCTAATATCCTAATTTGATTACTTTTAAAAATCTTGGTCGTTTGCCTTACTTTGGAAAATCGTTTTTTCATGTCGCAAATCAAAACAAGTATTCAAAACCGTGTCGGGGCTATCCATGGGCATGTAAGCCATCTAAATATCCTCAAACACCCACAATCACATATTTTACTATTACGAGGCCTTAAACCCGATTACGGTTCGATATCGCTTTAAGGCCCAATATTTACATATACACAAAATGGACCCTTGCAACGATTACATACACCAAAATTTGTCCATCTTCGGATTTTGATCACGAGGATCTCATTCCTAGGCTCACAATCACCCAAATCACTGCACGATCGTACCAAAGCAAGCTTAACAATACTAGACTTGTCATTATACTACACGAATCAAAATCACAAGCCCAATACTACGAACTATCTATTAACACAATGCACTACATATCACCGTATGGATGTCCTCGGGACATTAGGAGGAAATTACGTTCTGACGGAACCCTCACTAATAATCCCTAATCCACGGATCCTCCATAATATACCAAAATATCATATCCAACACAACTTAACAACAAAAGATTTTAACAATAAAATAAGCTAAAACTCAAAGGAAAACACCATTTTTCACCTTGCAATACGCCAACAAACGCTTTATATTTCACTACTTGAGCAAAACCACAAGAACGCCTAATTATTTGAGCAACAACCAACAATTTCTCACTCAATATCACTCCACCCGAGCCCCTCTCTCTCTTCTCGCCAATTTCTCTCTTTAAAATTTAAGAAAACTTCATTTCTTCTCTTCTGCAGATCAAAAATGGCGTTCTATAGGTGACTGAAGGCAGTCGCAGGTGCATCTGCGGAGACCTGCTGTGGCCGCCCGCGCCAAATCCTCGGCTGCCGGGTTGTCTCCTCAAGCCGCGCAAGTGTCCCGTTTGTCGGTGGCCGCAAGTGCACCTACGGCTGCCCAGCTCGCTTTTCTCGATTTCCGTGTCACGCAGTCTTAAATCGTCAATGTTAGCGAGACCCCCGACTATCGTAAGCATAGTGGCCATTAGTCGTCTTTTGTGATCAAATCAAGTTCTTCTGGATCAGCTGTTTGCCTTGCCTCAAGTAACCTGATGCTCGTTGTTTGTCTTGGCGACTTTGACCGTAAGTCGTTGGGGTGGCTTCGTGTTGGGGTCCACCTTCCTTTTTGCATGTCGGGTAAAGTGATGATTTTGCCCTCCGTCAGGGTTAGTACAAAAGTGCAAAATTTGGGTGTCTACAGCGGCGGTAGTACTGTCGTTGTAGGGTGCATAAGTCGACAACTAAAAAACATAATGTGACAGTCACACCGTCGCCGCCGTAGAATCTAAAAAGAACGAAATTAAAACCCGCTAAATTCAGACGGATATATTTTCCACTGAACAAATTCCATCGAGTTGAGCTGCAGAATAATACTCTCTTTTCCTCTCTCTAGAGCAATATAGGGTCAATCCAGTGGCAAATCCAATGATAGATTTCTACGGTAGATCTCTCCTTTCTCGCACTCAGATAGTCCTCTCTGTATATAGTTTCTCTCTCTAGCCCTAATTTCCCCCATCTCTTTCCTCCCCCTAGCCGTAATTTTTGTCGAAGGTAGCTATATTTTCTCTCTTGGGCTCCCAGTGTCGACGGCGTTTCACGCATTTGAGTTCTCCTCCTTTTCATCTATTGTGTTCCATTGCCACAAATTAAAAGGGAAGTTATTACAAGGAAATATTCTTCTAATCATCCATTCTCTCACCTCTTCAACTCAAATTTAGCACTACAAGCAGAAATTAGAGGTTTGTTAAACTCCTCTCTCTAGTGTATTTTAATTTATTTTTTTAAATTATCTTTCAAATTTCCCTTGTTCGTTGGTCAATTGATCCGATTAGCTATACCATGTTCTATTATTTCAATGTATATTTCAATTGGCAATAAAATATGTATATATACATGTATATATGGTTATATAGATGTATATTCTCACATTTGATGGGTGTATTCATAATTCTAGGCCATGACACTTGTTGATATTGCTATTAACTTGTCACTCGTGTTAGGCTATTCTCTTGTTAAACACATCAAAGCCCCTGTTCATTTGGTAAGTAGCTAAACCCATTACCCTGTCGAATTATCATAGTTTCAATGAAAATATTTGTTTGTTTTATTGAATCCGAAGTAAATTCTTGCTTTGTTATGCTTTTTAGCTATTTTTTATTTATATAATGTTAGTAATTTGATAAATCACTTAGGGAAATGTTAAATATAGATTGTATTGTTGAAAATACTATATGGTAGGGATGGTGCTTTGTCTAGTAGCGAATACTGAATAGCCATCTCAACAAGGATGTACATAGTGATATATTGTAGGCATAAACATGTTGAAGGGTAGGTGAGGACAGTTGCTTTATCTTTTACTTGTGTTTCATCAATAGAGTCCTCAAAATTTTTGTATTTGCTTAATAGCTAACCAAGCTAGGCTAGAAGTGATTTGGATTATTTGCACCCCTTACGTTCCACCAAAAAAGGTCTTATTTACTACCTTTCCCCCTAAATAAGGAGTCCCATATCATTTTATGGCAGTGTAAAATTAGTAATTACTTATTGTACTCAAGTTTACCATCACAATTCCATTATTATGCCTCACTAAACTACTTAACATTCAACAAACTTAGGGGTAAGTATGAAACTAAATATATCTTTAAAATTTGTAAATTTTGAAAATGGAATTATTTGTGAGGAACACATGGGAGTAGTGTTTGTGGAAAAGTTTAGATTTGTTACTAGTCACCAATTCAATAAGCCTGGATATGTGTAGCTTATATAAAAATATATTTTGCATTGATGAGTAATTTTTTCGTATATTTGTTCTCAAATGATAACTTTTATCTTTTATATTCAGTAAGATTGAGAACAACTGAAATTGTATATTATTTTTCATGTTTTGGTTCATTTACTTGGTGTAAATGTTGAAGTGTTGTTTAGGGGTATATTCTTTGTATTTTGACCGACTTTCTTTTCTTTTATAAGAATAAGCTCCATTAGTTGAACACATTTTTTCTCCCGCTTCTCCTTCTGGCTAGAAAAGGGTCCCTGGTTGGTAACAGTCACTTGGATTGATTACAGAATATTACTATTAACAATTTGAACAAAAATTATGGTTTGTCATGCATTTGTAGGCATTGTTTACTAGAATCAAAGATGATTTGTAGGCATTGTTTAGTAGAATATAGGATAACTTGTCTTTGAAACAAATTTAAAGTAGCATGCTTTTGACTAGAACAAGAAGCATGCAAGTAATCACATACTGGAGAATGAAACAAATTACGTTAGTTATTTAATTGACCTTTTTTACCCCATTATTTCATATCTATAATATTGAGGGTAAACTATAACTATTGTTTATAAAAGTTAGTGCTTGAAACAACACCATTTCTAGTTGCGTCAAGACTTTTTTCCCCTCTCTTTGTTTTTTTTTTTTTTGGAGTGTTGAGATAGTGATCTACCCCCATTCAGAATTTTAGATCACATAAAAAACAAATCTGCATGACTAAGAAAAAAGTGATCAAACAATTAGTTATTGATGTTGCTTTTATTTAAAACTAAAAGTCTTAAGTTGGGGATTTATGTGACTTATCAAAACAAAGAAAATAACCAAAGGAATTCATACGTTTATTCATTTATTGTTATATTTAGAGGTGATAATTCATTATGAATGGATGGCAGACTAGGTACAGTGGTGATTGAATCATTTGTTGTGGATGTGCCTGATGGGAATACCAAGGATGAAACATCCCGCACAGTGGCTGGGGTAAACAACAATTACACCAGCTAACTCATCAGCTCCTCAACTATGGTATTTTACTTTTGCAAGTTCGGTATTTTCTCTGTTTTTAACTTGTTGAAGTTGTTTATATTATGCACAAGAATTTGGGAAATGATAAGGGACAAGTTACATGATGTATTACTAAGTCCTAAGCCTAAATTTTCTTTTTAATTTATTTTATCTCGATTCGATTGTGAGGTGAAAAGGCACAATTGGAAATAAACAACTATTTTTGTAAGGCCTTATTCATGCCATAAGGAGATCTCGTATCAAAAAAAAGTAGTTCTTTTATTTTATATCTAATGGATCTGCATTATGTTGTATCCTTATTCATGCAAATATTCCCTATCAAAAAAATTATGGTAGTCTCCATTAAAAAATTATGCATATAGTGTCGATGTTTATTTTATTTTATCAATAAAATAAAATAAAATTATGGTAGAGTCTCTATTAAATTTGCATGAATGGTTGACCTCAATTTGATCTACTAGAGTTGCATCTTATAGTAGAGTCTCCATTAATTTGTATGAAAAGCTCTGTATATAGCATCTTTGAGGATATTAACGAAATAAATTTCCCTTGTTTTAAGCAGATATATTTCCAGTTAGATTATGAAGTTATGTTTCCATATATAAATTCTCTTACATATATTAATGTTTTTCATATTTTGCATGTTATGTACTCAGGCTGACTGGTTGGAATGCACTTAAGAACAAAATGAAATAATTTTCGTTCTTAGCGGGTGCTATCATCAAGTTCAAAATCTGGTATAGTCACAAGTCCTTTTAGATATTGCAAATTGCAATATTTTTACTCTTTATTGCTAGGTTTGGATCTTCCATGTTGTTTAGGACAATTATTGGATCTCCAGTAGATAAACAGTGAGTAACGCTCTTTAAAGTTTCCTTACTCGGTAAGTTTGGATCTTCCATGTTGGTTGGGCATGTGTAACTTGTTGCATTACTTACATACTGAGCTACATGAAAAAGCATTCTCCATAATATAAAGTTCTGATGTTGTGTCGTGTGTTGGGTGGTATTGCCACGTCTCTCTTATTTTCATCATTTGAGTCGTGGCATGTTGCTGAGCACAACAAGGTGAGGAGTGCTTAAAAATAGAAATCTTTGGCTAGCTCTATGTATTATTTTCCTTTTTTCAGTTTTTCATTTATTTATATTTTTTCATTAGTAGAGTTGCATTCCATAGTTGGAGCCTTCATACGATGGAACATAGTTTCTTAATAATCTTGTCAACTGAGATAAAACTTGTTTCAAAAAAGTCTATATCTAGTGGGCGTTATTTCTTAACTTATTTGAATAAAAGGTTTAGATATTCTCTTTCCTTTTCATAATGTATGGTTCTTGCATAATGTCAACGGTACATATGACTAGAACATTTCAGGAAGTTGTTCTTAAGAGCTTCCATGACATTCATGAGGAGATGCCTTCGCCTTATGGCATGCCTTTTTAATATATTTTTTGTACTATCAATCTTTCTATTACCATGATGATGATCGATGGAAGAATACAGAGAATTTATGATCAGGATAAACACTTGTTAACTTGTCATCATATAGGGAAAAATAGTACTTAGTATGTGGCATGACACCTAGTTTCTTGGTGCATCATTATCTACATAATTGTTATTTCCATGTTCATGTTATACGCATGTCTTTTTATTTTTTGGGAAATTTCATGTCTATTGTATGTCTTATGTTACATTCTTTTGTGGTTTTTATTTTATTTGCTGGTTGTCGCTTAGTACTGTGGTTTTATTGGAGCAGATGAGAAGATTGCGTTGCTGGGTGCAATACAATCCCGTTTTGAAGGTTCTATGTATACCTTTGTGTTTCTGTGAACTCCTACTTTGAGTCCAAATGAGGAGGAAATTCCCTATGGTTTCATTTTAACAACTTTCTTGTTGGCATCAATGCTTATGTAACGCGCCCCCCCCCCCCCCCCCCCCTCCCCCCAAAAAAAAAAAATACCCGCACTCACTAGCTACGGCGAACCTTGCGCGTTAAACTATATACATCTACCGACTTAACCAATGATCCCATAATCATATTGGTTGAATTAGTCTATTTTAGACTATACATAAAAAAAATTTCCTTAACTTAGTCCCTGGATCTTAACTTGATCTCGGTCTCATTATTTATACAAGTATTAACTTGTAGTTCATCCGTATAAATGGATAACACCATATATAACGATCCAATTTTAACCTTAATATTTAAATATTCTATAACTTTACATGTTCCAATATCCACGGCATTAAATCATTATGACGGCTCTTGGGAACAGAGAATCTCGCGGTGAATGTTTGTATCTTCACCCGTTATAAATGTTTGCATCTTTATCCGGAGCAAAATTCTCTTTCCGTACAGAACATTACCCAACTAGTTAAAACCCTCACTCAAAACATATTTGGTTATAGTGATATCTCTTCATATCAATAATCCTACTTATCTAACATTCAGAATAGTAATAACGAATTATACCTGGGTCCGAAGAACCTAACGATGGATTTGACCAGTCAACATCGATTAGTCATGTCTTGGATGTACAGCACTCACAAGTTATTTACTGATCATCATCCAGATAAATAGATCATTATCAACATTGTTTTAATGTTTAACAATTCTACATTATATTAAATTTAAAGACATAACAACATTCTGATGATAATAATTTATATCATTCATTTAATATTCGGTTACATGTTTGTTTGTTCGTATTACAACAGTCATTATGACTTACACAAATACAAGTAATAAACATGAAAACCTAATTTATGCTTCATCTTTACGTTCATGATCTTCTTAATGTTCATCTTTAATCTGCAAATAAGGTTTTTTTCGCAAGAATGAGCACGACGGCTCAGCAAGCCTAACAGATAGCACATACGTAGTTTATGCTTTCATATAAACTTTAAAATGCATTGACTAGACATAATTTTCAATTTAATATTATATATAACTCACATTTTAACAATTTATATCACATTAACACACAAAGTGTATAAATCATGTTCATAACTCGTAAACATAACACATAACAGTTAGAAGGCTTGCAATTATCAGTTAAAGAGTTCACATAACATCTGTCGACGCCGGGATTTTGGTCGTTTCGTTTTTTAATATTTAAAAGCCCTTTTCAATTTTAGCCTTTTGAATTAAATATGATTTTTTGAAAAGGGTCGGCTTAATGTCGACGAGTTTTGAAAGATCGATTTTTTCATGAGCCAATTGACCAGAGTCGCCAGTTGGTATATTTGAAATGGATGTACCAACTCATCCGAATTTTGTTTTCGTAATCGCTGGCTCATATGTGACTCCGAATTAATTGGTCCGCAAACCGAGATTCATAGAGTTCGGGGGCTTGCTTAAGCGAGGGGAAGGTGTTAGGCACCCCCCCGACTTCCGTGAAACACGGTTACCGCAATCTCGATGTTTTCCTATCCTTTTAAAATCCTAAAATGTGTGAGTTGCGTGTGTGTGTGCCTAAATAGAGGTTTGTGGTGAGTTTTGCATAAAAAGTTTGCTTTTATTTTATATGGCAAATGTGTTTATCTGGAAAGCGTTTTATACGTCTTTTGACCCAAATGACAAGGTTTTGTTTCATAATAAAGATTGATTTTACTTTTTAAAGCGATGAGGGTTTTATTAGATGACGTTTATAGAAAACAGAGTTTTTAAACTTTTGTCAAATAGGTATCAAGACTATACATTGCCTTCTAACAGTTAATATAAATAAAATGAAGGCAACTTCTAGAACTCTTTAACCCTATGCACAAAGTTTAATGAAAACGTTTATTTATTTTTCGAAAACATCTTTTATGACATTTCAAAACCAAATAGCCTCTCGTCAAACAAGGATCAAAATTCCGCCAAAACCCTTTACTTTTTAAACCTCGTGGATCTAATATCCTAATTTGATTCTTTTTAGAAGATCTTTATCGTTTGCTTTATTTTTTGGAAAATCGTTTTGTGTCGTAAATCAAAACAAGCACCCAAAAACGGGTCGGGGCTATCCATGGGCATGTGAGCCATCTAGACAACCCCAAACACCCACAATCACATATCTTTATTATTACGGAGCCTTAACTCGATCCCGATTTGGTATCGCTTTAAGGCCCAAAATTACATATATACAACCGTGCACCCTTTTTAACGATTACATACACCCAACAATGTCCATCATCGGGATTTGACCACGAGGATCTCCTCCCTAGGCTCACAATCACCCAACCGTTGCACAACCAATTCTAAACCAAATCTAACAAGATTGAACATTATTATCACATTACATAACTCCAATATCACAAACTCAACATTTCGAACTACTCATGACCATAACGGACGATATATCTCCGTACGGATGTCATCGGGGTGTTAGGAGGAGTTACGTTCCGATGGAACCCTCGCTAACAACACCTAATCCACGGATCATCATCATCATCATCACAACAACACATTACATCAAATAAACCAATCACAAAACTATACTAGCAATACAAACAATAAAAACATAAGAACACACCCTTTTCACCTTGCAAAATGCCGATTTAAGCCTCTTATTTCACAAATCGGACAACACCACAAGAACACTTAACTATCTAGCAAGAGAATACAAAGATTTCACTCAAATCTCACCAAGAACAAAGGTTTTTTCTCTCCACCCGCGAACTTTCTCTCTCTAAACTCTATCTTCTTCCTCTTTTTTCTTCTCTCTCCCGCTCTCGGGTGGAAATGGCCGCTCTATAGGCATCTCCAGGCAGCCGCAGGTGCATCTGCGGCTGGCCGCAGATGCATCTGCGGCTGGGCTGCAAGCCGCCTGCGCCGTTTCCTCGGCTGTCGTGTGCCGTCTCCTCGAGCCGCGCACTGTCCCGTTTGTCGGTGACCGCAGGTGCATCTGCGGCTGTCCGGCCTGCTTTTCTCGATTTCTGTGCCACGCGATCTTAAATCGCCAATTTCTGCTGTATTATTTTGGAAGGCTGTTTCTTGATACATAAATCGTTCTTTGTTAGTCGTCGAACATCGTAAGCGTAGTGGCCGTTAGTCGTCTTTCGTGATCATCTCGGGTTTTTCTGGATTAACTGTTTGCCTTGCCTCAAGTGACCGGATGCTCGTTGTCCGTTGTGGCGGCGTTGACCGTAAATCGTTGGGGTGGCTTCGTGTTGGGGTCCACCTTTCTTTTCACGTGTCGGGTCAAATGACGATTTTACCCTCCTGCCAGGGTTAGTAGAGAAGTGCAAAAATTGGGTGTCTACAACATCTATCACATAAAAACATGACATTACACATCTCATTTATCATTTTAGCAATACTACAAAAGTAGGTTAGAATACTTGCTCAAATAACACATAAAGGTTTAGAACTTGCCTTGAAACTGTTTTAGGATTTTCCGGAAAATCGTTAAATGCCTACAAAAAGGGTTACGCGACCCCGAATGTTAGTTTATCAAAATTTTCTTTTAAATAAGTCTTAGAATAACTTAACAAGACTATTTTCATAGGTGGAATTAATTGAAAAATTGGCTAACTCAAAAACTAATTTTTAAGTCCAAAAATCCGAATGGTCCATAAAAATTTTCAGCTTCGATCTCTTTTACTACGACAGTCATAACTTTGTCATACGAAAATATTTTCAGGTGATTCTTGAGTCTAAATTGCTTAGAATTTCATGTTCTACAACTTTCCTTTAGGTTTCTAAGGCAGATTCAGAATTTATATTTTTGGAAATTTGCAAAAACAGTCTGTGAGTATATTAGACTTATCTTTATTTGATTCGATTGGTAAAACATGATACCTCAAGCATTAATTTGCTAAGATAACATGTTCTAACACTTTATAACATAAAAATGATAAAATCATAAACCTACTTATGTACGATTTATGATTTTTTCTCAAGAACATGAAGAACAAATCGAAGAACACGAAGAACTAAGTTTAATCGTTCTTGGTTTAGCTTGCTAAATCATGGTGCCACAAGCATAAATTCGCTAGGCCATCATGTTTCAGAACTTTATAACACTAAATTACAAAATCATAAACCTACTTATGTAGGAAATTATGACTTTTGGTCAAAAACACGCAAAGAATACGAGAAACGAAAAATCGTATATGATAACGACTTATGTTCTTGAGCTTTTGGATTTTATACTTGAAATAATTTGAGCATTATAACTGATTACATATGTGATTATAACACTTTATAATTGACAAAATTTGGTCATTATAATGACTTATTTACTTGATTATAACAATTTATAATTATTGCTCAAGAACACACGAAGGACACGGAGAACGACAATCATACATGGCTACGACGTACGTTCTTGAGTTTTAAACTATGAAATGAAATACAACATTATAACTACTACAAAATGAAGAAAAGCTCAAGAACACGTGAAGAATACGGAGAACAACAATCATACATGGCTACGACATGCGTTCTTGAGCTTTTATTTCCACGACATGCGTTCTTGAGCTTTTATTTCTAACTATAAAATGAAATTGACATAACAACGACTTGCTCAAGTCATAAGGAACACAGATAACGAAAAATAGTACATGGTTATGACTTATGTTCTTGAGCCTCATCGATAAAATAAAAATTTAAGATTAATAACGATTAAGAATCGTACTTTTTATTATTGCAAACTTTAACTATTTCTTTGCAATCTCTTTATTATAGGAATTTTGCTTTGAAAATTATTGAGAATAATGAAGAGGTTAGCTTCCTATTTATTAAAAAACTAATGGTCGGGGTAGTTTAGTCATTAGTTTAAAAGACCAAGGGCATTTTAGTCTTTTCATACCTAGAGTGTGCCAGCCACAGTCTTACCCGCTCCTTCTTCCGTTTTCGGTATATCGGATAAATCGTGTGCGATTATTTTAAAATATTTTGCATCAGTAATATCAATTTTAATTAGTTATTCATATTTTATTCATAAAATACATCATACAGTATTAATATGATGTCTCGTCTGACCTTCAAAGTTTTCCTTGAATTAATCTCGAATAATCTTCCGTGTAATTTTTCCAAATACACCTATCGGGCGATGCGATTGATAAATTTCTTTCATTCTAAACACAAATTATGATTGAATAATATAATTAGGTATTAATCTCATAAATTTGATTATTCAAATTTTATGTTAACCTATCTCATGTTGCGTTTGAAGAAAACAACACGGATGAATTAGCAGTTTAATTATATAACAGTCTGATTCCAACTAAATGGTTAACTTCTACTGGTTTAAAAATTTGATATTACTGAGTTTTGTTCCGTATAAACACTATTTTGTGAAGTGAAAAGTCCAAAAGACTTGGCATGTTTTTCGATGAATAGTATTTTTGGCGACCATTTCTCAAAAAATGATTAGACGACCAAAAAATTGAAAAAATATTTTTTATCTTTTCTTTATTTCATCTTATTCCCAACACGCTTTTTAAGAAAATATTTTATTGATTATTACGCATTGGTGTTGCATAAAAACACTATATCCTTCAGTGGAACGTTCAAAAATGGAAAAAGTTTCCGTTTGAAGAGCGTTTTACGTTTTATTTTTGAAAAAATATCAGTGGCTCCCTAGTATCTATTTCTCATATAAATACTATATCGTGAAATGTAAAAAGTCAAAACGTTGAAAATAACATTCAAAAAGACGACAAACGTTTTTTCGTAAATCGTGGCGTTTTCTTCTTTTTTTCCAAAAAATTTTATTGATTCTTTGACATCTAAATCTCATATTAACACTATGTTGTGAAATACGAGAAGTCCTACAGATGAAAGAAACAGTCAAATGAACGAAAAATATTTTCTCGTGAATAGTGATTTTACACGTTTTTCAGAAGAAAAAAAACTTTTATTAACTTTACGTGTTTTCAAAGCGTGGGAAGGTTGAATCTTGAAACAGAATGTCAAATTGACCTTCATGTTTTACTCAAGGGCCTAGGTTATTTCCTATAGTTTAGACCCTAGGGTTAGGGTTTAATTTTTTTTCCAATTTAGGTTTTTGCCCTAAATTAACTTCTGATTTTTAATAAGTGTTAAGGTTAATTACTCAAACCAAAATATAAAATTCTACACATAGATAATTCACATAACAAATTTAAAAGCTCAAATCAAGCTTTACTATTCACATAACACAAAGTTTAGGTAAAAAGTTTTAACCTACAGTCATATACGATCGTATTTTTGAGTCGTATATATTCTTTAAGATAGCTCCAGATATGCTCAAGCAATCGTTCTTAGGTTTTGAATTGACAACCTTAATTTGATCTTGTCATATCATATTTGAAATGTTTGGGATATTACATTCAACACAACTTACAAGAATTTCATCCTCAAAATTAACTTTACAATTAATTTTAGTCATTTAATATCATATTTATATGTCTATAAATATTCAGGATATAACATTATCTTCTCCTTATAAGAATTTTGTCCTCGAAATTATCTTCAACTTACTCTTCAATATGAATTTTCTAAATCCACTTTTTACCCATAATACCTTGATTAGGTCAACATCGTTCACTTATCTCTACACATTTTCTTTCATAACTCTAGGTTTTAAATCTCTTATCAAACTCAACATTCAGTCTAATTCTTCATTTATTTAGCATTCTTCTAACTTATACAACGGTCAATCAAGACATTGACCTTTTTGAAAGACTATGGATGTTATATAACCCACAATTGTTTAATCGTCACCAAGACTAAAAAAAACACTTATTCTTATGTAGCAATTAATTAAGATTGAGAACACTATGCTTTGTGTAACAATCAATTCAGATTGAGAACACCCTTTCATTGTACTTTAGGTGATCAGTCTGTTGTACCATATTATCTTTAAAGACGCGATGTGTCTACCGAAATCATACCTCCGTTTCTTTATCATAACCAAAGGTGTCTAGCCGAAACAATTGGCATTGACTCGTATTTAAACCATTGAAACTTTTGAAAAATAATTTTATGACTTTATCATAGAAGCATCATGATTGCGTTAATGATTCCATCATATATCATACCATACACCAAGTTAAATGAGGTATTGATGAATAAATTATTATTTTATTTTTTTATTCTTCACATTAAATTCGTCTAGCCAAAATAATTAGCATAGATATAAGAATAACATAGCTAAAAAATTTATTTTGAAAATGACTTTTATGACTTTATCAAACCTACATCTTATAACGGTGCGTTGATAACCTCTGACATAACCACCACATTTGACTTTGTGTTCATGATAAAATTCATTAAATTTAACTTTATCTAGCTTGAAAAAATTAGCATAGATATAGCTAACAAAATTTTTCAGTTCAACTAGTGAACAATTCTTTTCAAAGGCACTCAAGTGCGAATATAACCATGAAGATCTAGCATAGCTAGAAGATTTTGGAATATCCTTAATCCTCTATCTTTTCCATTATTTTCTAACCATAACACAAGTTTTGCAAATATATAGTAATATAGTAAACTGATTGGTTGTATTAAACCAAGTAAAAACAAATAAATTAGTTCTCCTTCTCGTCAAAACATGATTGAAATGTCCCAGTGCACATTGATTCATTAACATCGCACTGAATAGACAAATCGTAGCCGTATCTCACAAGTTGGTTCGACTAACATATCATAGCCCAAGTCCATAACAAGGGTTCGTTTGCTCAGTAACTAACATACAAATATTTTTAAAACTATTCGTTTTGACGTAACAACTAATAACTAATCAATATACATACGAGAAAAGAATCACCTTCTCAGAATATATGCAAAGAATTAGTTTCACACAAGATTTCGATTTACTTATCCATATAGTAAACTGAGTGTTTCTTCCACCCAAGAACTAATAAATCAGTTCCCCGTCTCATCAGCACTATCCTCAAATGATTTCATTCAGTGTGTAACCCGCTTTGAGAACACTAACCATGAATCATTCATACCAACAGTATAGTTAGATCGGTTCTCTGAAGTATATTAATTTTTTCCCATACAAGAGAGTCGTTCTACTCAGTTTTACTAATATGAGTTTTCAATTGAAATCCAAACTTACTTTGACTTAAACTATTTCTAGTCACTTTTCTTTAATTTTCATTGTTTACAACTTATTATAAGCTTAATTCTTACAATCTCCAAATAAATTTTTACTATCTCTAAATGAATTTTGGTTATCTCCAAATAAATTTTGATTATCTCCAAATGAATTTCTTATTAACATCTCTCTATGAGTTTACTCATTTCCTTTTTAGGTATAATTACATATAATACCAAACACACCATTTCATTTTTATGAAACAGTTTCACACAAAAACAAGTAAGATTTATTTTATTTTGTTGCTTGCTTTGAAAACTCTTTATGAGTCCATTTATCTTCAAATATTCTCGTAAAGAGTTTATCTTTATTCATTATATTCATTTCACATAATATTTTATGTATTAAGATTTAGTAAGATTTATGCATATCTTTTAATTATTCACGAACTCTTCTCAAGTCCGTTTCTTCTTAATCCATCAGATTATATCCTAAGGTACTTGTTACCTTAGAGCTATAATCCACTGCTCTGATACCAACTGTAACGCCCCCCCGCCCCCCCAAATCCCTGCACTCGCTAACTGCGGCGGACTTTGTGCATTAAACTCCATACATCTACCGACTTAACCAATGATCCCATAATCATATTGGTTGAATTAGTCTATTTTAGACTTTACATAAAAAAAATCCTTAACTTAATCCTTGGATCTTAACTTGATCTCGGTCTTATTATTTATACAAGTATCAACTTGTAGTTCATCCGTATAAATGGATAACACCATATATAACGGTCCAATTTTAACCTTAATATTTAAATATTCTATAACTTTACATGTTTCAATATCTACGGCATTAAATCATTAGGACGGCTATTGGGAACAGAGAATCTCGCAGTGAATGTTTGTATCTTCACCCGTAATAAATGTTTGCATCTTTATCCGTGATAAATGGTTGTATCTTTGTCTGGTGCAAAATTGTCTTTCCGTACAGAACATTACCCAACTAGTTAAAACCCTTACAACATATTTGGTTATAGTGATATCTCTTCATATCAATAATTCTACTTATCTGACATTCAGAATAGTAATAACGAGTTATACCTGAGTCCGAGGAACCTAACGATGGATTTGACCAATCAACATCGATTAATCTTGTCTCGGATGTACAGCACTCACAAGTTATTTACCAATCCTCATACAGATAAATAGATCATTATCAACATTGTTTTAATGTTTAACAATTCTACATTATATCAATTTTAAAGACATAACAACATTCTGATGATAATAATTTATATCATTCATTTAATATTCGGTTACAAGTTTGTTTGTTCATATTACAACAGTCAATATGACTTATACAAACACAAGTAATAAACATGAAAACCTAATATACGCTTCATCTTTACGTTCATGATCTTCTTAACGTTCATCTTTAATCTGCAAATAAGGTTTTATTCGCAAGAATGACCATGACGGCTCATCAAGTCTAACAGATAGCACACACGTAATTTATGCTTTCATGTAAACTTTAACATGCATTGACTGAACATAATTTTCTATTTAATATCACATATAACTCACATTCTAACAATTTATATCACATTGACACACAAAGTGTATAAATCATGTTATAACTCGTAAACATAACACATAACAGTTAGAATGCTTGCAAATATCAGTTAAAGAGTTCACATAACATCTATCACATAAGAACGTGACATTACATCTCATTTATCATTTTAACAATACTACACAATTAGCACATAGAAAGAGTTAGAAGACTTGCTCAAATAACACATAAAGGTTTAGAACTTGCCTTGAAACTATTTTAGGGTGTTTCGGGAAATCGTTAAACGCCTACAAAAAGGGTTACGCGACTCCGAATGTTAGTTTATCAAAATTTTCTTTTGAATAAGTCTTAGAATAACTTAACTAGACTATTTTCATAGGTGGAATTAATTGGAAAGTTATCTAACTCAAAAATTCATTTTTTAAGTCCAAAAATCTGAATGGTCCATAAAAAATTTCAACTACGACATCTTTTACTGCGACAGTCATAACTTTATCATACGAAAATATTTTGAGGTAATTCCTGAGTCTAAATTACTTAGAATTTCATGATCTACAACTTTCCTTTAGGTTGCTAAGGCAGATTCAGAATTTATATTTTCGAAAAATTATAAAAACAGTCTGCGAGTATATTATACTTATCTTTCTTTGATCCAATTGGTAAAACATGATACCTCAAGCATTAATTTGCTAAGTTAACATGTTCTAACACTTCATAATACTTCATAACATAAAAATGACAAAATTATAAACCTACTTATGTACGATTTATGACTTTTTCTCAAGAACACGAAGAACAAATTGAAGAACACGAAAAACTAAGTTTCATCGTTCTTGGTTTAGCTTGTTAAATCATGGTGCCACAAGCGTGAATTCGCTATACCATCATATTTCAGAACTTTATAACACTAAATTACAAAATCTTAAACCTACTTATGTAGGAAATTATGATTTTTTCTCAAGAACACGTGAAGAACACGAAAAACGAAAAATCGTACATGATAACGACTTATGTTCTTGAGCTTTTGGATTTTATACTTGAAATAATTTGAGCATTATAACTGCTTACATAAATGATTATAACACTTTATAATTGACAAATTTTGGTCATCATAACGACTTGTTTACTTGATTATAACAATTTATAATTATTGCTCAAGAACACATGAAGAACACGGAGAACGACAATCGTACATGATTACGACGTACGTTATTGAGCTTTAAACTATGAAAGGAAATTCGACATTATAAATACTACAAAATGAAGAAAAGCTCAAGAACACGTAAAGAACACAAAGAACGACAATCGTACATAACTACGACATGTATTCTTAAGCTTTTATTTCTAACTATAAAATGAAATTGACATAACAATGACTTGCTCAAGTCATAAGGAACATGGAAAATGAAAAATCGTACATGGCTAAGACTTATGTTCTTGAGGCACATCGATAAAATAAAAATTTAAGCATAATAACGATAAAGAATCGTACCTTTTATTATTGAAAGTTTTAACTATTTCTTTGTAATCTCTTAATTATAGAAATTTTGTTGTGAAAATTATTGAGAATAATGAAGAGGTTAGCTTCCTATTTATAGAAAAATCAAGGGTCCGGGTAGTTTGGTCATTAATTTAAAAGATCAAGGGCATTTTAGTCTTCTCGTACCTAGAGTATGCCAGCATGTGCCAATGTGTGCCAACGTGTGTCAGCCACACTCTTACCCACTCCTTCTTCCGTTTTTAGTATATCGGATAAATCGTGTGCAATTATTTTACAATATTTTACATCAATAATATCAGGTTTAATTAGTTATACATATTTTATTCATAAGATACATCATACAGTATTAATATGATGTCTCGTCTGACCCTCAAAGTTTTCTTTGAATTAATCTCAGATAATCTTCCGTGTAATTTTCCCAAATACACCTACCGGGAGATGCGATTAATAAATTTATTTCATTCTAGACACAAATTATGATTAAATAATATAATTAGGTATTAATCTCATAAATTTGATTATTCAAATTTTATGTTAACCTATCTCATGTTTCGTTTAAAACAACACGGATGAATTAGCAGTTTAATTGTATAACAATCTGATTCTAACTAAATGGTTAACTACTACTGATTTAAAATTTTGATATTACTGAGTTTTGTTCCGTATAAACACTATTCTGTAAAGTGAAAAGTCTAAAAGACTTGGCACGTTTTTTGATGAATAATATTTTTGGCTACCGTTTCTCAAAAAATGGTTAGACGGCCAAAAAGTTGAAAAAATATTTTTTATCTTCTCCCAACACGCTTTTCAAGAAAATCTTTTATCGATTATTACGCATCGGTGTTGCATACAAACACTATATCCTTCAGCGGAATGTTCAAAAATGAAAAAGATTTTCGTTTGAAGAGCGTTTTACCTTTTATTTTTGGAAAAATATCAGCGGCTCCCTAGTATCTATTCCCCATATAAATACTATATCATGAAATGTAAAAAGTCAAAACGTTGAAAAAAACGTTCAAAAAGACGACAAACATTTTCTCATAAATCGTGACGTTTTTGTCTTTTTCCCAAAAAAAAAAATTTGATTCTCTGACATCTAAATCTAATATTAACACTATGTTATGAAATATAAAAAGTCCTACAGATGAAAGAAACAATCAAGTGAACGAAAAATATTTTCTCGTGAATAGTGATTTTACACGTTTTTTAAGAAAAAACTTTTATTGACTTTTACGTGTTTTCAAAGCGTGGGAAGGTTGAATCTTGAAACGGAATATCAATTTGACCTTCACGTTTTGCTCAAGGGTCTATGTTATTTCCTAGAGTTTAGACCCTAAGGTTAGGGGGTTTAATTTTTTTCCGATTTAAGTTGTTATCCTAAATTAATTTCTGATTTTTAATAAGTGTTAAGGTTAACTACTCAAACCAAAAC
The DNA here is from genome assembly GCA_947179155.2 of Hedera helix. NCBI lineage: Eukaryota > Viridiplantae > Streptophyta > Magnoliopsida > Apiales > Araliaceae > Hedera > Hedera helix. The sequence goes on from OX359284.1 coordinate 23,250,030, forward strand.
ACAAAATTCTACACATAGATAATTCACATAACACATTTAAAAGCTCAAATCAAGCTTTACTATTCACATAATACATAGTTTAGGTTAAAAGTTTTAACCTACAGTCATATACGATCGTATTTTTGAATCGTATATATTCTTTAAGATAGCTCAAGGTATGCTCGAGCAATCGTTCTTAGGTTTTGAATTGACAACCTTAATTTGATCTTGTCAGATCATATTTAAAATGTTTGGGATATTACAGCTCAAAAGCTCATTTGCATCTCGCTTGATGGCACACTCGTCACCTAAAGTTTAGAGCTACGTGGAGATTGTATTTATTGTTTCTATCGCCTTTCTACTGACTAATGTTAAACCAATAAGAAACTTTGAAACTTCACCTGCATACTGGCTTTTATAATCTTCATCTTTTGCTCTCTTTAAACAGTGCATATTATTCAAATGAGGTTGTATACTGTTTTGAACAATTGTGATGTAAATGATTTTAAATGATATAAATTTATTTATGATTGTTACATGACATTGTATTGTGTGTTGAATAATAATTTTATTAATAAATTTTTTTAATATTTAGAAGACCTATAGCGACGGTCTAAGACTATCGCTATAGGTCTTATAATATTTTTTTTAATAATATTCAGAAGGCCTATTGCGACGGGCGCTACCGTCTCTATAGACGTTTTTACCAACGATGGGTATCCATCAGTATTGGTGATGAGACCGTTGGCATTTGGACTATAAAGCTTTGTGGCAAAAAATGTATGACAATGGTATACCCGTCGGCATAGGGGTACCATAACGTTGGCATAGGTATATGCCACGGCACTATCGGCTACGGGAGGGTACCGTCGGTATATCATATGGCAACGGCTTTCAAGTCTATGCCGACAGGACCATACCGTCGCCATAGCCCTATTTCTTGTAGTAAAGGATTACCATCTTTTTCATCTTCTATTATTTATACTTACTGCGGTAAGGGGTATCATTCTTTTCATACTCTTAACTTACTACAGTAAGTACTATTTGGTAAAATTTTCTGAAATGATTATATGTTCCTTAATAGTTTGCGCTTCATCTAATATCATTTCAATTGAACCTTCCTATTTTTCTAAATCTTTCTATTGAACTTTAACTGTTATTCTAAACTGTGGATTTTGAATATCATTCTTGAATTTGAGTCCACATCATGTTGACAATTTGGACATTATTTAAATCTGCACAAAGTAAAATCATAAACTTTTGATATTTATTGATCATCCTGTTTCTTCTGTTCATCATTTATATCATTGTTGTTGTGAATATTTATGGCCTGGGGGACAGATGATAGGATAAATGCGATATAATTGTTATGTGTCTTTTAGGACATATGGTGAATGTTCTTTTTGGCCTAGGGCAAAGAAGAACTGTTGCTTGGTATGATTATGACCAAAGGCTGAAGACTGGTATGATCATGACCATTGGTGTTATATTTGAATATCTTTGGCCCGTAGTGCAAAAATGAATTGTTGACTTACATGATTATGATCAGGAACTGTGAATTTACATTATCATGACCAGTGGTATTTAAGATGATAAAAGTTGATATTTTTCTTAAAAAGATAAACTAGTGGACATCATAGTCTACATGATTCTTCTAATGGATTGCTCATTCCGCTACTACTATTAATCTAAAACTTGTTGTTTATTGTACTCTATAACGAACTCAACTATTAAAGGCTAATGATAATTTACTCATTGTTATCTTAGTCATGATATTTCTTACTGGGCTATCTGAGCTCACCCTTTCTTTTCTGTTCCATTGTTCTTCAAGAAATGAGAGAATAGTTGGGACTAGCCGGAGAATGGAGTGAAGGTCCAAGAGATAGCTATAGTTGTCTTCACATGTTGTATATAGTGTTGCAATAATAGTGAAGACTTAGTTGTGTATTATTAAGTTCTATATTTATGTTCTATATATTGTTTGTTTTAGTTACCGTGTTTTTTATAGCGCCTCAAATTGGGCTATGTAGGCCCGAATTTGGGGACGTTACTAAAGGGCTCCAATTTTCTCATTACGATAGTTGTCTCGGTTGTTTTAGGTCCCAAGGGAAATGTGTGCAGGTGAAAAGGTAATGATTACCTTCTGTCACCGCAATAATTGATCCCCATCCATTGGATCTGTTCAATCTGGATCGTAGACACTTTATTTAAATAGGAAAGAATAATTTGATCGTCACTTTCGCCCAAATTTTAGATTTTCAGAGAAAGAAAACAGAAAAAATAACTCCATTATTGCTCGAGCTTCCGGCCACACTTATAATCTGTAACAATCCTTTGATTATATTCTGTCTCCACATCGATTTAAACTAATTTTTTCTCCTTTTCTCAATATATCTAGTATAAATAAGACTAATAACTCTCAAACAACCCCTACTTCATCTCCCCCTATTGGATATGAGGTCACGATGGTCGCAATGAGTGTTACGGGAGCATCATCTTCTAAACCCACCATGATTGAATGGATAAGGAACATAGAAGGACACGATAGGAGTAAATATACGAAGTCGGAGTATAGGATAGCCAACACCCCTTCTTCTATCTCTAATTCTAATTTCCTTCTATTGAGGCCTGAGTTCTATATTCCCGATGACTACAAGGTCAAGAAACCCGAAGTCCATGAAAGGATGTACTTGTAGTTAGAGGGCGGGTGGATTCCCGTTCATAGGCAACATTTAATATTTGGCCTTCAGTTCCCACTTGTCCTTTTCATATTGGAGCTTCTTCATACCATTGGTATTTCTTTAAATCAATTAACCCTGAATTCTTTCATTCATCTGAACAGTTTCATTGCCTTTTACAAAGCCAACTCTGTAACCCCTACTTTAGATTTTTTTTTATTAGTTCTTCTCTATTATCTTGGGTTGGGAGAAGGGATTCTTCCAAATTATTAAGAATGTTGGTAGGGAAACCCTAATGGATACCCTTTCCAACAATAAAGGATGGCATGGGGATTGGTTCTTCATTAAGGGATAAGATATACCGAATTGATTGGTCCTTGGTTGAATCCCAATAAGGACCAATTGAACCCTAACCATATTAAGAGAAATAGGCTAGAGTAGTTTGAGACTCTGTATGAAAAGAGACCTCCCCAGAAGATAAATCGGGACCTCCTTAATGACCAGGACTGGTTGCACCTTTATGGCTATAAGTCCTTTTTAAATTTGTCAATTACTCCACGAAGTATGTTCTATCGGAATATTGATATATCTGTTAAATATGCTCCATTGTGGCAAACCAGCTGAAGAATAACCACAACGAATCTGTTCTAGAGGCTTCTGGTACATCGAGGGAGGCCAATTAGCTCAAAGGATCAGTTGTTTTTGCTTCTCCAAGCATCATCCTCTCTGATCTTCGACACAAAATTATTAAAGGATACAAGGCCTCTGATGATTTTGAGGAGGAACTATTTCGAGAGGTGGTCAATGAGTATAATTATAGGTTCGAGTTTGCAAGAAACATGTTTCGTGAGAAAGGCCACGACCTTGATGTACTCGGACTCATTTTGGTCAATCTTGTATCAGAAGGTTAGAATCCTGAAAAGCCTCGAGCTGAATTAGTTGATCCTATCCCAGAGGGAAAAGGTCCAGAAGCAGTTGAGACCTTGTAACCTGATCCTTTACTTGAAAAGTAAGGCCCTGAAAAGCAAATCCCCGAAAAGCATAGTACCTCCATCCCTAATCCTCCTCCTCAAGGTTGATTCTCATTTGTCCTTCAGTTTGCTTGAAGTTTTTATGATGTAATGACTTTTTTGAACTTGCTGAATTTTGACTTCAGAATAGTTAATATTTTGTTAATGGATCTTATTATCTTTTCTCATGAGTTGGTTCTTTTATTATCTTTACGTGTATAAATGTTTTGCTAGCTGAACACTTATACTTCCTTGCCCCCCGTAAAAATTGAGGGTAAGACTAGAATAAAATTAAGTTAACATTTAAACAAAAGCATAAAGATGCAATATGAAAGAACTTCTCATTTTATTAATATTGAAAAGATAACATTAACGGTTATTGAATAACCTCAAGATTCACTAAGTATAAAATATTACTACTGGTAGTATTTCATAAATCGAATAGCATGCCACGTGTTAGAGATAGGCTTCCCATCCATTGCCTGAAGTTTGTAAATGCCAGCTTTGACTATTTTAATGACCATGTACGGAACCTCCTAAGTGGGCATAAGCTTTCCAATGTCTTAAGGTTTAGAGGCTTTGTCTTGTCAAAGGACTAGGTCTCCAACCTAAAATGCTATGTTCTTAACCTTTTTATTGAAGTGTCATGTTGTACATTGTTGATAGGTGGCCAGCTTAAGTACTATTGCATCTCGATTTTCTTCTAAGAGGTCAAGGTTTGCCGAAGTCCTTCGTTGTTAAGAATTTTGTTGAAGTTCTGGACTCTAGATGAAGAGATCCCAATCTCAACAAGTATAAAGGCTTCGACTTCATACACGAGTTTGAAGGGGGTCTTTCCAGTTGTGGTTCGGGGAATGGTCTGATACGCCCAGAGAACATGTAGGAGTTATTTGGGTCATGCTCCCTTAGCATCTTCAAGTCTTCATTTCATTCCATTAAGTAAAGTTTTGTCAATGACTTTAACTTGGTCGTTCATTTGAGGATGGGTTACGGACGTCTAACGATGTTAAATGTATAACTCTTTTAGGAACCTTTCAAACTTCTTCCCAGCAAATTGTAATCCGTTGTCAGAGACTAATATCATTAGGGTGTCGAATCTGGAAAAACACTTGTTCTCTAAAGAATTGTAGGCATATCTTTTTGGTTATGCGGGCCAGGGGTTTAGCTTCTACCCATTTGGTGAAGTAATCGATGGTTACTACAACAAATTTTAATTGTCATTTGCCCTATGAAAGTGGTCCCCATATATCTATACCCCACATTGCAAAAGGAATCGAAGATAGTATCGGGGTAAGCTCTTTAGGGGGCTAATAGGCACGGAGGCATAGAGCTAGTATTTATGACATCTTTTGACAAAGTCTTTGGCATCTTAAAGCATGGTTGGCCAATAATATTCTTGTCTCAAGATTTTTTGTGCTAATGTCTTTGTTCCGATATGATCCCCATAGATTCATTCACGTACCTCCTGAAGAGCATAATCTGTATCTCTGGGTCCTAAACACCGAAGTAATAGAGAAGAATGGGACCTTCAGTAGAGTTGATCTTGAATAAGGCAATACTTTATGGATTTATATATGATTTTTTTAGCCTAAAATTTATCATCTGAAAGATGGTCGTTCTTCAAGAATTTGATGATCGGTGTCATCCAAGAATCCTCCTGGTCGATGTCCATTATTTCTTGTACCATGGTGCTTGGCTGTTGCAGGACCTCTAGGTAGACTAGCCTTCTACATTTCCTTGGTCAGTGGTTGCTAGTTTGGAAAGAGCATTGGCCATGGTGTTGTCTGACCTTATTACGCCTATGATCTTGTACTTCAGGAAATGTGTCAATAGGTTACGAACTAGTTGTAGGTTTGTTTGCAAGTGTGTTTCCCATACTTTATATTCACCCAAGACCTGTTTGATATCCAGTTGCGAGTCACTATAAATAGTTAAGTTCTTCACCTCTAAACTTCTTGTTAATCTTAATCCTGTCAGAAGGGCTTCGTACTCTACTGTATTATTTGTGGCCATGAATCCGAACCATATTGCATGTTGCACTTTGAACCCCTCGGGCTCCACTTTTTGAACTGGTGGAAGACCCATCTACATATAAAGTCCACACAGGCTCATCAAAAATAGCTTCTGCAATAATAAGTGGTTCCTACTCTAACTCTTCGGGAAAGGAGCACTCAATAAAAAAAAATCAATAAGGGCTTGTGCCTTAATTGTTATTCGACGACGGAACTCCAGGTTAAATTGACTGAGTTCTACAGCCCATGTAGCCAACCTGCCAGACATATCAGGACAATATAGAACTTTTCTTAAAGGTTGGTCCATGAGGACTATAATGGTTCTTCCTTGAAAATAATGCCAAAGTTTTTGATTTAATATCACGAGAGTGTAAGCCTACTTCTCTAAGTCTAGGTATCTCGTCTCTACATATTAGAGAGTATAGCTTACGTAATAGACCGATTTTTTTCCTTTAGCATCTTCTTTGATCAGGGCTGAATCGATAGCTATGAGGTCATAGACAAGTATAAATATAGATCTTTCTCAAGGAAAGCTTTGGTTAATATAAGGGGAGATGATATATATTTCTTGATTTGTTTGAAGGCCTCCTGACAATCCTCTATCCACTTAAATGTCTTTTGATTTTGAGCTTCTTTGAGATTATTAAAGAACGGGAGACACTTCTCTACTGACCTAGCTGCGAACCGTTAAGCTGTTAATCTTCTTGTTAGTCATTGTACATCTTTAAAGCTCTTTGGTGGCTGCATATTGAGTATAGCCGATATCTTTTTGGGATTCTCTTCTATCCCTCTTCGGCTAACCATGTATCTCAAGAATTTGCCTAACTCAAGGCCAAATGTGCACTTAGTGGGATTGAGCCTCATATTATTGAGGCATATGTTCTAAAGGCATTCCTTAAGGTCGAACAAGTGGCCTTCTGTCTCCATACTTCTGACTATCATATCATTGAAATAGACCTCCGTGATCTTGCCGATCTGATCTCTAAATACCTTATTCATCATACGTTGATAAGTGGTTCCGATATTGATGAGGCCAAAGGACATAACCCTATAAGTGTAAATGGCCTTGTGGGGGATGAAGGTCATCTTGGGGATATTGTCGTGGTACATAGTAATGAGTTGATCTATGCTTGGAAGAGGATAATAATCCTTTGAACAGACCTTATTAAAATTCGTATAGTCAATACACATTCTCCACATCCCGTTATGCTTTTTGACCAACACCATATTGGCGAACCATTCAAGACAGTCGATTTCAAAGACGAAGCCCACAACAAAAAGTTTACCAATCTCTTCGTCGATTACCGTCTACCATTTGGGAGCTATGTTCTGATGTTTTTTCTTTACAAGCTTGGCGTTGGGATTTACATTGAGCTTATAAACGGCTACACTTATGTCTATCCCAGGCATATTTGCTGGAGTCCAAGAAAAGATGCCAAAATACTCCCTTAAAAGGTTAATCAACCGAACTCTGAAGTCTGTCTACAAAACCTATCCGATCTGTATAATTTTCTCGTTGTTCCCGGGGTACAACTCCACTTTTTCAGTTTCTTCAGCTTCTTCAGCAGGCACTGCTATCGGCTTTATGCCTCCTTCTGTAAAGGGTTCAAGTTCAATCTTCATGGTTTCTTTTTGCTTACTGACCCCTACAGAAGTCGCCTGAATATATAGTCTAAAGATAACATCTTTAGGAGAGGTCCTGATCTCCAATCACCTCATTGATCCCATTTCAGTAAGGAACTTCATCTTCAAATATGGTATAAAAGTAACTGTTATAAGTGTTGACAAGGTGGTCCTCCCCAAGATGGCATTATAGTTGCTCTCCACCTGAATTACATAAAATTTAATCATGATGGAGGCTTATTTTAGGGCCATGCCGAAGATCACTAGCAACTATATTATTCCTGCAATGTGAACGGGATTGTTGTCGAAGCCATAAAGTGATGACTCGTTGTAGATCACCAGCCTCCTGCCCCCCAAGTCCAGTCAGTTGTAAGCATAAATGTAAAGTACATCAATTGAACTTCCATTATTCCCGAGTACCTGTTTAGGTCTATGATGCCCACTTATGCAGTTATAACCAAAACATCTTCATGAGGTGTCACCAACCCCACGGGATAGTCTTCATCTGAAAAGGTGATAGGATCTGTCTTTACATCTCTGGTTTGTCAAGATACGTAGTGAACTTCTCTTGCAAAGGCTTTACGTTTCCTATTGGACATGACCGGTGTTAATCCGCCGAATATTACATCCACGACTCCCCTTAGAGCAGAGGAAGAAAGTGGTGGTGCTATCCGATCGAAGGTTGACCACCTGTATCTCTCAGTAATGTAACAATCTAGATTCTTGTTTTGTACCTGTTTTTCCAAAAAAATCTTTTAACTAGTAACAGTCTTCAGTATCTTGACCTTTTGTTTCATGATAAGCACAGTATCGGTCTTCGTTCTTCTGTCTAGCGAAGACCCTAATCTTCAGGGGTTTCTAGTAAAAGGGTTCATTCTTGATCTCCTTAATGATGTTGGCTTTACTGGTGTTCAAGGGGGGGGGGGGGGGGGTGTAATCTTTCTTTATCTTGTTGTCCTGATCCCTGGGGCCACCATTTTTCTATTTTCGATCTCCTTTAAGATCCTTCTTGCCATTTCCCTTTTTCCTATCATCTTATTTATCGGCATCATCGCCTCTGAGGTCTCTTTGGTGATAATCACCTATATTTTTTGAAGTACCCTGGAGATTGACGAGGGCATCTTCCTGCTCTATATACTTATCGACCTTCTCATAAGCCTCGGATAGAGCCTGGGGAGCTTTCAAGATAATCTCTTTGATCAATCTACTACATTTGTCCACGTTTAACCCCATGGTTAAGAATTGAATTACCTGATTCGGGTCTATGGTGGGTATTTTGGACACTGCATCTCTGAATCTCTTGATGTACTCTCGAAGAGTCTCGTTCGACCTTTACTTCACTTGTAGAAGTAATGTGATCATCTTAACTCGCCTCTTATTGCTAATGAAGCGTGCATGGAACTGATCTTCCAAGTCCTCCCATGAGTCGATGGACCAGGGAGGAAGAAAGATGATCCATTCTCTTGCCATTTTCTTCAAGGTATAAATAAAAAGGTGACACATCGTCGACGAACTATGGCCATGAAAGTGCATGGCCTGCTCAAAAGAAAAAGTGTTCTCGTTGGGGTCGTCCGTCCCGTCATATCTCCAAGATGGGAACTTTCAAACTTCGATCAATCTTAGTCTCTTCCAACTACTTCGTGAATACTGACTCGCGTGATTTTTTGGATCCGTGTCACTTGTCCGAAATCTTCTTTAGGGATGACTCTCCATATGACTCCCCTCCCAATCTTTCCTATCTTGATCATCCTTATTTCATCGTGTTGGAGATCTCGACCACTTTCTAAGCTCTTTAGTTCGGATCAATCTGGAGCTAATAGTCTTTTGATCATAATGTCGGTTATAGTGCCTTTCTGAACGATGATCATGGCTATCTGAGTGGGAGGTCGAGCCTCTCTGGCTTAGTAAGTCTCTTTCAGCCTTATTCAGTTCATCGTACTGCTTGTCAAGCTCTTATTGCTAAATATCTAGAGCTTTTTTTCGATCGAGGATTTCTTGCAGACGATGCTGCCTCTCCGCTTCTGTTGTGTGGTGCGTGTGCAATGGGGCTAGTCCCCGAGATCTGTTGTGGCTCTTTTTGGGTAACAAAGCTGCCATGTTAATTGTTTATGGTTGAAAGTATGAATATACTAAATACTATAATGCCCTCATTCTAGTGTCAACGTTAACGCTCGAATTTTTTCACGCGTTCAACCACTGCCTTGGACGTGACCTGCACAAAAAGAACCACCAAAAGTCCTTGACGACTTGAGCCGCCAGGGACACCTCTGGTGTGAAAGTAAGTACAGGCTTCGAAATGTGTTAACAATGGAGGTAGAAAGTATTTAGTAAGGTAGAGTATTTGTAATATCATATGATCATACCTCAATTGTTAACATGATATTTATAGTACTTACTCGGCTCCTCAAGACTATGATTCCTATTAGGAATCGTATCTCGAAAATATAGTTGAAAAATGTAACTGTCATCTTAGTCACTGTTGAATAGATAACTCTCATACTAATTAGAATTAGATATGGTAAATCATTAACTATTTGAAAGTGACTGAGAATCTAACCCAAGTGTATCGGACCCAAATGATCCTCTTGTTTGCATACTAGGCTCGATAGACGACAAGGGTCGAGCCCAGTATGAACAGTCCATCAATACTAATAAATACGCAGCCTAACACCTGTAATTGCATTATTTTCAAGAGCCTACATATGTAGAAAATATATACAATAATTTAATCTATATACAACTTTTTAATTTTTATGTTCAAATGTACTGCTACCACCCATAATACACTATTTATACACAAATTATAATCCTTAATAGTACACATCATAATTTTACTTTATATTTATACACTAGTCCATGTCTTGTACTTAAGTTATCCAGATTTATTCAGAATTTTAATTTTAACCGTTCATTTAGTAAGGATATATTTCAAATAATGAAATTAAATTAAATAAAACAATAGAAATTATAAATATAAATGATCTGAATAAAAACAGTCTAAAAGATAGCTTTATCCCAAAAAGACCCAACTTTTGAGTCTGATTTTAACGAGACGATGAAATCTGCCATAGCAAACACATAACATGCATATAATAACTCTGTCCTTTCATTTCAACACTTTTATCATCCCGATGCATATCCCCTTTATTTCGATTCTTTCATGTTCTACACTGCTTACTTGCATCTTCTAGAGACGGACCTATTTTTTTCCCAACTGTCAAACAATATTAATATATAATAGGATAAAAGGAATTTGTAAGGCATAATTTAGTTAAATTTAACTACAAAATAATTATAAATGACTTTCTTTAACGGTTCTTCTTTTTCAAATTCAATCATGTAAATAATAAGAACATGAAAAAATAAGAGACATTGTCATTTTTATGGAATTTTTATAATGAAAGACACCCTTATTTAATATTAAGAAAATTAGTAAATATGCACATTCCATATTATATGAAATTTCAATAAGTAGGTCAAAGGGTTTAATTCACTTAATAGAATTACATGAAAATTGACAAACCTCCTTATTTTTTCATATTTCTTTTCATTTATAGGGTTGAATTTTTTTAAAAAAAATATTTTTGGAGTGCTTTTGTACCCACGTGTCTTGTTTCTCTTTTCTCATATATAACAAGTTTGGTACAAAGCATTTTAAAAATGACATTTTTATGATGGTCTCTTTTAAATTCAATCGTCTACATGATAAACAAAACCGGGGGGGGGGGGGGGGGGGGGGGGATGTCAATTTTCATGTAATATTAAAAGTGAAATCCCTTGTCCTACAAATTGAAATTTTAATATAATATATTCCATAGATTACTAAAAGTTAATTTATTATAATGTGATAGGTGACTTGTAATATTATTAAATATCTTTATGAAAATATCATTATCTTTCTTGATAGATACTTATTGTTCTCCACAAGAACCACGTTAGTTGACAGGGTAATGTCAAGAAAGATGGGGAAATGGTCAAAGCAGGAGTTGAACATCAAGATTGTAGACAAACTAGGGGTTGAATCTTGGATATGATAACAGCTACCTCCCTTATAAAATTAGATACATTTATAAAACGATATTTTTTAAAATAATTTTATACTTTTAAATATAATTTTAATATTAATTAAGAATTTAAATGTATAATTTGATATTAAAAAAAAGTAATAACAAATTAAAAATATTATATTATTTTATAATTTTAAAATTTTAAAATAAAAAATTGTTTTTAATTTTGTAACGAATTAAAATAAAATATTTTTAATTTTTAAATTGAAGGAATATTTTTCTAAAAAACACTGAACAAACTATTAGTGAAGTTGAGCTATGTCCAATGCAGTTCTCACAAGTTACAGAAGAAAAGACAAGATTGTGTGTATTAAACACCGGCCACGTTACGAAAACATTAAAAGAAATCATTTGATGGTTATATGCCATCTTTTGGTGGGTGATTGATTTAGTCCAAATGTTCTGCTAAATACAGACAACACAACATTCTCTCTCTATCTGTCTGTATTTATTAAAAAACACAGACATTAACTCTTTTTTTCTTATATACACATTTTTCCTGATTAGAAAACATACGCAAGTTTATGATATTTAGCGAGGACTAATCAAACCTATCCGGCTTGAGTTTGAGCTGCTTTACCCGAGGCTTAACCAGAATTTGTTTATCTAACGCTCGGTTTGAGTTTGTTTATTAACGGGTCGAGCTTGAATAATAATATTAATTTATTTGTTAAACGAGTTCAGTTCAAGTTTTACTTATTTTCATACGGAATCGTCATCACAGTATGTGTTCGCAAAAAACAAAATTTGGAGAAAAATCAAGAATCAAAATCGTAGAGGGCCAAAAATAAAAGACACTAAATAATTTAATTAAAATTGAGATTAAAAAAAAGTAATGATTTTCAACGAGAAGAAAACACCATTTTCCAAATCTCCAAGTTAAAAAAGAATGTTTCTAATTTTTAAAATCATTTTAGATGCAATTTGGGTGATCGTAGATAGATTGACCAAATCTGCTCATTTCTTGCCTATACGAGAAAACTTTTCACTTGAACGTCTTGCCGGTATGTACATAAATGAGATCGTGAGATTGCATGGCATGCCAGTTTCCATAGTTTCTGATCGAGATCCTAGATTCACTTCACGCTTTTGGATCAGTCTACAAAAAGCTATGGGCACTGAACTACGTTTTAGTTCTGCATACCATCCTCAAACGGACGGACAATCGGAAAGGACGATCCAGACCCTCGAAGATCTTTTGAGACTTTGTGTATTAGACTTCAAAGGAAGTTGGGATAAGTACTTGCCGTTGGTGGAATTTTCTTACAACAACAGTTACCAAGCAAGCATAGGCATGGCTCCATTCGAGGCATTGTATGGAAGAAAGTGTCGCTCTCCAATATGTTGGAATGAGGTAGGAGAAGCAAAATTGTTGGGACCCGAGTTGGTACGCTTGACGACCGAAAAGATCCAAATGATCCGACAACGAATACAGACCGCACAAGAACGACAAAAGAGTTATGCTGATCTTCATCGGAGAGACGAAAGTTTCAACGTCGGAGATCATGTATTCTTACGTGTTTCTCCATGGAAAGGGGTTACGAGATTCGGAAAGAGAGGAAAGCTCAACCCTCGATTTATTGGCCCATTTGAAATCCTCGATCGAATAGGAACCGTAGCCTACAGACTAGCCCTACCACCAAGTATGTCTCGCATCCATAACGTTTTTCACATATCTATGTTACGTAAATATGTGAAGGACCCAAACCACGTCATTGAGTTAGAACCAGACGTTATAGCAGAGGATTTAACATACGAGGAGGTACCTGTTAAGATCCTGGATAAGAAGGAGCAGATCCTACGCTCAAAGGTTATACCTCAAGTTAAGGTTTTATGGAGGAACCAAGATACTGAGGAAATGACCTGGGAGCTAGAATCTGAGATGAAATCTAAGTATCCTTACCTCTTCGATATGTCAGGTACGTCAATTTCGGGGACGAAATTTCATAAGGAGGGGAGGTTGTAAGACCCCGAATTTTATGAAATACAAAATTTAATTTTTCTTCATATATATTTTTTTGAAACAGTAAGTGGTTAAATCGATCAAGTTAAAAGTTAAGGATGTTATCTGCAAATTTTATTTTGTCGGACAATATTCGCTTTGTCGGGGAATATTCGTTTGGTCGGGGAATATTCGTGTCGTACGACGGCGCCGAAATAACAAATTATTGGTGGACCCCACAACGGAATATTTGTCGGATATAGAAAACGACAGAAATAATCTTTTTAAATAAAAATAGTCAACGGAACTGTTAAAATACCGGTGATAAAAGAATAGTAGCATACGGTAGTTTTTGGTATTTTTTGTAGCACACGGTACTCTACAGTAACACACGGTATTGCATAGTGTCTCATATTATTGGTCTGATAATTGACACCGTAACTGTTACGCATCATTTCATCGATAATTGTCACTGCATAATATTTTATATTATCAATTCAATAATTGTTGTTACACAGTATTTTGCATTATTGATTTAATAATTGTCATTACACTGTATTTTATATCATTGAGTCAATAATTGTTGCTGCACTGTTTTTAAAATTATTGAACCTAATAATTGTCACAGTAACATATGCACAGTAATTCACATTATTGAATCAATAATTGTCATTACACAGTAAAGTATGTTTTCTTTTACATTATTGTTATCTCTATTATGATGTTTTTTAAACAGTTGTATTTCATTAATTTATTGACTTGATATCTAAGAGCTAACTATACTGTATTTATAACAATTAGTCATAATAATTGAATTGATAAAGTTATTTGTTTATAATATAAAGTTAGGTGATTATTAGGTGATATGAAATGAATGGTGTAGATTAAAGTATGAATTATTGTTGAATAATTGAATTGATTTGTTTATAATATAAAGTTAGGTGATTATTAGGTGATATGAAATGAATGGTGTAGATTAAAGTGTGAATTATTGTTGAATAATTAAATTGATTTGTTTATAATATAAAGTTAGGTGATTATTAGGTGATATGAAATGAATGGTGTAGATTAAAGATAATATAATATTTGAAATGGATGGTGTAGATTAAAAGATGATCTTTAAATGAATGGTTTAGATTAAATGAATGATAAGATTTTTGGCTATAAATAGAAGCCTTAACTTAAGGATTTTTCATAAACTTCCTTACTTGTTCTTTCTTTCTCTCTCTAAATACTTCTTGTGAAAGTTCTCTCTAAGTGTGCTTAAGTCATCTTGAGTATTTGTGAAGATCTATAAGTATACGTGTACTGTTCAAGTTAATCAACCTCATTTAAATCAATATCCAGTCACGTGTTGAGGTAAGGGATACCATCTTTTTCATCTTCCATTATTCAAACATACTATGGTAAGGGATTATCATTATTTGATTCTCGATAATAATATTGTTTCTTCCTTACTCATAAGACGTGCCTTTTATTTCCATGTATTAAATTGTGGGAATAACCTTACGGAGCGGATTGCCGCCTGTTGGTGAATAACCTTTCGTATTCATTCATTATTAATCTCTGAGAATAACCTTACGGAGCGGATTGCCGCCTGTTTGGTGAATAACTCTTTGTACTCAAATTCTATTAAATTGTGGGAATAACCTTACGGAGCGGATTGCCGCCTGTTGGTGAATAACCCTTTGTATTAATTTCCTTCACCTTTTGTTAATCAAACCTGCTACGGTAAGGGATATTATTTTCTTTCATACTCCTAAAACGAAATTTATTATGGAACTATTGCTTCTATAATTCCTGAAAATATTATATGTTCCATAATAGTTGAACTTCATTATTTCAACTGAACCTTCCTATTTACGTGAACCTTTCTATTGAATTGTAACCGTTATTCTGAACTGTGGATCTTGAATTTCACTCCACATCATGTTGACAATTTGGACATTATTTGAATATGTACAAAGTAAACTTCCGATACTTATTGTTATCCTATTTCTTCTGTTCATCATTTATATCATTCTAATCATCCAAAAATCAAGCTGTTGTGAATATCTGTGGCCGGGGGCACAGATGTGATATATTTGTTGAACAGATGATAGGTTAAAGGTGATATAATAGGTTAAAGGCGATACATCTGTTCGGTGTCTTTTATGGCACGTGGTGAATGTTCTCTTTGGCCCGTAGTGCAAAGATGAACTGTTGTTTGGTATGATTATGACCAAAGGCTGAATCTGGTATAATCATGACCGTTGGTGCTATATTGAATATCTTTGGCCCGTAGTACAAAGATGAACTGTTGATGTGCATGATTATGATCAGGAACTGTGAATTTGTATTATCTTGACTAATGATATTTCAGATGATAAAAGTTGATGATGTTTTTCCTAAAAAGAGAACCGAGTGGACATTATAGTCTGCATTATTCTTCTAATAGATTACTCATTCCGCTGTTATTATTGATCTGAACGTTGTTTAAGAATTTAACTGCAGTTTTTGATATAAACCTTGTAGTCTATTGTATTCTATCAAGAACTCAACTGTTGAAGACTAATGATAATTTATTCGTCATTATCTTAGTCATGATATTCTTTACTGGGCTATTTGAGCTCACCCTTTCTTTTGTTCCATTGTTTTTCAACAGGAAATGAAAACATAACAGGGTCTAGCCGGGGAATGGAGTGAGGGTCCGAGGAATAGTTATCATAGTCTTCACGTTTTGTAAAATAGTGTGGCAATAATAGTGAAGACTTAGTTGTGTATTATTATACACTGTATTGTAGTACGTTGTGCTTTGTTGTAATAATTTTGTTGTAGTCTTTTGACGACTCAAGTTTGGGCTGTGTGGGCCCAGATTTGGGGGCGTCACAAACAGTTAAGAAGAGGTATTGACAAAAGTGGCCAGAATATACTTAAGCATCAAACCTTGTTGAGGAGAATAATAAACCTTTTTCAACAAAATAAATTTGAATAGGTATGTAAATTGTTGAGGAGTTGTACTATACTATCGGCGTTGTACTATAAATTATAAACATACAAAAATTAACCATTAGTATTGTTTTACTGATATCATGATTTCAACGAAGCAATACACTGGCTATGTTGAATGCACAAAACATAAATTGAAAGTGAATAATCACTGCATATGCATAACAAAATCAAAATGATAGGTACCTCCACAATATGTATCCACTGCACACAGTGTTGACCTCTTCGAAATTAAATTTGAACTAAAATTAACACCCAAAAGAAAATAAACCTCATCAATAAAGAAAACAAACACTAAGAGCTTAATTTAACCAAACTCAAATACAATCCTAAGAAATTAAAACCACGAGAGCCAAAATTGAGATAAAATTCACTGAGTGCATGCGACATGCCAGAAATTTAATAAATATGAACTGGGTTTACATTACAAAAGCCAAAATCCCCAAATTTTCGGCAAACAACTCGGGCTTTTATTTCACGGTGGCAATTAGAGAGATACATAAGGCTGAGACTGAGCCTAGCAATTAGGTTTTATAGCAAAAGCAGTTTTGTTTCGTGTTTCCCTGGAGCCATGATGTTTCGTGGAGCCATGATGTTTCGTGTTTCCCTGGAGCCTTGTTTACCTCTACCATTTGAAAGTCTAATAATACCCAGTCTAATTTCCAAAAGTGTTTAACTTTGTATAAGAAACCTTGAGCTGAAAATAAATTATCTATCATAAATACCCATCATTAATCATAAACCCTACACTTACCACAGTAGCCACCACCCTCTCTTCACCGCCCCCCAAACCTCAGAATTTCCACAAAGTCAAAAATACCAAATCAGACAACCATAATAAAAGCCAAACACACTTCAAGACCTCAAAAGAGAAGAAAATAATAATAATAGTTGTATACTTGGGCTTAATTAATTAATACATGTTTATTGGTATAAAAAGCAATTTAAAATCCCCAATTCACACCCACAATTACCCAGAACCATCAGAATGAATAAGAATTTAAAATTTTATCGTAGCTATGCTAGATGGCTCTGAAGGGACTTTGATAAGAGGTTGCATAAGTGTGTGACTCAATGCGAGTAAAAAGCACAATGCGAGTAAAATTTCTAATAGCTGGTACTAAGAATCGGGCAGTGTAAATATAAATTCATAAGTTTTTGATGATCAATTGAAACAAAAATATTCCCCTCAAATACATCAACTCACTTCGGTTAGGAAAAGGCTGCTGCCGAGCTTCCTTTTAACTCTGAGGATTTGGCAGGCGGGGACGCTCCGGTCTAAGGCTTGGCTGGATCTCGATCACCAAATATAGTAACTTTAGGTAAGAAAAAATAACTAATATCAAATTTTCACTACCACTAAATATCAACAGCAAATGTATGTTTATAATTTTAACTACCACTAAATATCAACTGCAAATGTCAAAAAAGACTGAGTGAAACTAAAATCAAAGAGAACTTGCTAAGCATTTTAAGATTCACAACTAAAGTACTTCCAATAATAAATTCCCTAAAAAAAAAATATGCAGCTTGGAATTCTGTATAGACGCAGTTTACCATACTGGAGTACAGATCAAAGAAATTGATGTTCAAGAATTGATTTTTAAGCATGGTAACTTATCCGTCAACTCTATTAAGAAGAAAATTTCAATTATCATACCAATAGTTTCAAAGTTGACAAAGCTTCTGCTTAGACCCAAAACTTGAAGGTGCTATCTAAACAATAAACCCATAATAGTTTTCTTGCTACCCATAAAAATTTTAGAAAATGCTAGACACTTGAAACAAACTTCCCATACAGAAAACCCATGAAGCTTTGCCAATTGGTTCTAAGAGGCAAAACATCAAACATGTCATGTGCATTAATTTTTAGAACAGAGTTTATAGAGCTTTGCATAAGCTTCAAGACAGAATTTCCTCCCATATTGCTCCACACAACAACACCTAAACTCCTTTTGCCTAAATCAGTTATCACAACCACAACTAACAGTTCAATTGCAGACCTTTGAGAAGAATAAGATGGGAGAAGCTCACCGGGAAGCGCGAGGTCCCGACTCCAGTCGCCGGCGAATCGTGGCAGTCGGCGGTAGCCCTCTCTGCTCTTCAAACTCTCGCCGATCGTGGCAGTCGATAAAACTCTCTCTGCTCTTCAAACTCTCGCCGGCAATGGGTGTTGATTTCTTATATGGAGCGGGATTTCTGATTGGGCGGGCGGGATTTCCGATTAGGGAGAAGGATTGATGATCTGTGATGTTTCGTGTTTCCTCAGCTGTTGAGCGCGGAGACTCCGCTGCGGAAGGCGGTTGTGGCGTGCGAGGCTGTTTGCGGAAGGCGGTTGTGGTGTGCGAGGTACCGGTCGGACGGGAGGAGACACGATGGGTTTATGTTTGCAGGACTTGGTATCGGCAGAGAGAAAGAGAATGAGTTTGTGTTTGCAGGAATTGGATGAGATGAAGAAACACCTGTGAAGAGGAAGATGCCGCTGTTAAAGAGGAAATAAACGAACGGTGAGATTTATCCAAACTTTTGGACGGTCAAGATCATTTTTTAAGAGATGAGCGGGAGTTTTATTTTTTCAAAGTGAGTTGTGTTTTGTTATTATGGATTAAATTAAGTAAAATAATTCAAAATCATTAATTAAATTAAATAAATAAAATAATTCAAGTTAAATAGTTACAACTTAATAATTAAATTAAGTAAAATTATTAAAAATCATTAACTAAATTAAATAAATAAAATAATTCAAGTTAAATAATTACAAACTGATTCACATATTGACGAATATCTTGTATTTGCTTCAAGTTCGTTTTATCAATAAATCTGGGTATTGTGATGTTATTTTTCTTGAGATTCCCAATTTGGCTTTTGGGGTTTTAGAGTTAACTTTCATCTGAGAGGAGAGAGAGTTTGCAGCCATGGCGACACCGAAGGATTCAGTTAAGTGCTTCGAGCGTAAAAACACCTCCCAGATCTACGCCATTCGGATTCTGAAAGAGGTAGTGCAGCCACCCCTTGTCGTGGTTCCACCGTCGGCCGCAACGTTGGTAAATGGGAATGGAACTGTGATCACGGAGGTTGGGAAGGTTAAACAGTTTTGGAAGGGTGTTGATTATGAAGGAACTGTGGTTGGGGAATGGAAAAAATCTACGGGTAATTTGATTATTTATTGGCTATTTAGGTTTAAATTAAATTAAATCCTTTGAGTCATCATATAAATCAAATCCTTTTGACTGATCTTATAAATAGGAAGGAAATGTTAAATGTCCTTTTTACCCTTTATTTCCATGTTAATGATTTTTAATTATTTTACTTAATTTAATTAGTGAATTTTAATTATTTAACTTGAATTATTTTATTTATTTGATTTAGTTAATATTTTTAATTATTTTATTGTATTTTTTTTGGGTTAAATGGCGAAAATACAGTAAAAATTGTCAAAATTACAAAAATACGTTTTTCAGTGCCACGTCAGTTTTTCGGTCATTTTTTTGGCAAAAGATTTAATTAAAATTATTTTTGTTTATTTAACTATACTTGAAGAATACTATTATAATTTTTTATACATTAAGATCGTTAATAGGAATAAAAGTGTTTTAACTCTTTTATTTATATAAAAGATTTTTTCATAAAAGAGTTATATTTTTTGTTGATGACACTATCCTTATATATATATATATATGCCAGTACTATACAGAATTTCCGAGTTTAAATACTCAAAACACTAATCCTAAAGCTTCTTCTAGCCAAACAACAAAAGAGGTGTTATTGACACCAGAAAAAATATATGTTTAACCGTAACTGTGAAGAAACTATTCTTTACATTGAACACAATGATAAGAAATGGATGAATGATCCATGAGAAATTAAAAGAAGGTATCTTGCCACTCAACAATTTCCTCCTCATTTCAACCAGTACAAATATGTCTATGAAGGCATAATGATTGAAACATCATCCATAGAGATTAAGCATACTCTTCATGATCCAACAAGGGCTACTAGTCCTATTACATACAGTAAAGTCACAATCAGAAATGTCATGTCCATCTCTACATGGGGCATGCATCCTCATTCCACTAGATCGTTTGATCACCTCAACAGAGAAACAAAATATAGTTATTGAGATTATATTGATTCATTTACCTATGTTTTCTATTATCAGAATCCAATTAAAAATCATTCTTGGTTCATTCGTATATGTCCTAATGTTCTTATCAACGAGTTACCTAACTGGTTCCTCGTTTGGTGGGATAAATTTGGAATAACAGTAGACACTCTTCCAGAGAGTATTCAAACAGTATTTAAGGATTGGCAAATTGCCTAATCTCATCTACCAGTCAATAAAGACATTTCTATGTCTAAATCAGTAATTCATTTTATCATCCGTTTCAATATCCCATGGATATGGAAATGAAATCTCCAGTGTAACTATCAGAATAAAATTCCTAGACTTAAAAGAGTCTTCTTCACCAAATGGTGGGATAAGGGAATGAATCCTACCATACCAGATTTAATTAAAACCATTGAAGCTCATACCAAATCCTGTCTTGATGCTATTCCAAAGACTCTACCGTCACCACCTACAAATAACTTTTTTACCAAGGTTCAATCAGAATTAAAGCAGATCTATCCTGATCTTACTGGAACAGAACTTATTGTTAAAGCAATAGATTTTATGAAGGATCAATTTCTCTGATCCTTATCTCAAGATGATAAATCCATGAAATCAACAAGTAGCCAAGCTGGCTCAGAACAGGACGTGATAGAGTTAAATTATATGATATTTTTATTTCCTAATACTTAGTTTTTATATTTATTATGTGTTTAAATGTTTAATTATTTAGTTTATTTTGGTTTTAATAGGTTTTATAGGATTTTAGTTAATTTATGCTAATTTAGGTAATTTTATAGTATTTTTATATTTTTTTTATTTATGTGTTTTTATTTATTTTTAGTATTTTAGGTGTTTTATTTATTATTATGCATTATTATTATTTTTAGTATTTTTGTATTATTTTTATTTATTTATAATTATTTTATATTTTATTTTGTAGAAAAAATAAGCTTGGAGGCAAATCTGTAATTCTGCAAGAAGCCGGTGGCAAAATCGTAATAAAGCAGATTCTTGGGGGTCCTGATTGTAAATATCCAGGCGGTGGCATTTCGTAATAACGGCAACAGACATCCGCGCCATGCGCGGCACATCAGCAGCAGGCACGGAGCAAAACGACGCCGTTTGGCGGTTTAGTGGAAAGCGTCCGCGCAATGTGCAGTAATGCTTAAACAGTGGCAAGAACAGGATAAGAACGACGTCATTTTGGACTCAGGGGCGCAATGCGCGGAGGCTGGCGACCGGCACTGTAGCGAATGGCGTGTTTGGCTTGTGCGTTAATTGTCCAAATCAGATTATTCGTGAATTTTGCTACTTTTTGATTCCAAATTGGATTTTAATTCCAACTAGGGTTAGGATAATAATTATTTTTCTTTTATTTTTATTTATATTTTAAATCCTATTAGGGTTTGGAAAATGTGTTTCCTACTAAGGTTAGGAGGATTTTAGAGCCTATAAATAGAGGGTTTGACACATAATGTAACAGACAACTCTCATTAGAATAAAAATTCTCTCTTCTATTATTTAGTATTCTCTATTATTATGAGTAGTTAATTTATTTTTCTTGGTTTAAGTGATTGAAGCCATCAAGATTTATACACTGTGAGATCTAATTTATTTTAATTGTTCAATTTATATTTTGAATATTGAATATTTTTCTGTGCTTAATTTTATGATTGGTTTGTTTAATTGCTAGGAGACCTACTAGTTTATTATTCATATTAATCTACTGTTGTTGGTGACGCAACTAAGTTTAATAATTGTTTTGCAGATCAAAAGATTATTTTATCTTAGGAAGAATATTCATCTAAATTAAATGCAAACGCGTGGCTTGTGTAATTTAGTTCAACGATCTCTCTAATTCTTAAAGCTGCTATTAAATTAAATCTTTAGCACGTGTCACGGGTTGTTTAATAGTAAGGGTAATTTAGAACGCGTGTGTCTACTTATCTAAAATTAAGGAGATAGGAGAAAAATTATTTCACCAGTGAGTAGTTCTTTCTACGGTGAATATTTAAAATATTAATTGATTTATTTTTACATCAGTGATCAGTTGTAAATTCTTAATGGTGGACTTTAACTTAAACCAAGGCTTTTTCTTCTTATTTATTTTAGTTAATTTTATTTAAATTATTTCTTTAATTACAAAATCCCCCCAATTTTTGTTTGCAAAAACATAAAATTAAATTAATCAGTCTCTGTGGGATCGACTCTTGCTTACACTACTACATTAATATTTTTTTCAAAGTAAGATTTTATTTTTGGGTGCTTGGGACATCACACCAGGACGACAATGCTTTTACAGTCCTGGCAGATGAAAGCCAAGATCCAGAAAATGCTGAAAAATCCGAGCCCACAATTGGAGACTTTTGCGATTCCCTTACCAGCATGATCTCTGAAAAGATGGAACAAGATAAAAAGGAAAAGGAAAAGGGAAAGTCTGAAGTCCTTATCAGACAGTATGAGTCATCAACCGCATTAGCAAACTTTACTTCAACAACTTTACTTTAATAAAGTAAAGAACAGCAAAGTGTCGGCATCAGGCGACAAAACTGCCAACACAAACTGTATTAAAGTTAGGCAATAATACGTCTACCTTTAAATAAAGTAAGCAATAATTAAAGCAAGCACCAGTAATTCATAATAGAGGGAAGGCCGACCGACTCCACACCATGCAAGACACGCCACATGTCCATCTCTTATCTTTTCTTTTCTTATTTAAGGGATCATTCACCCATTGTTGAGGCATACTAAGTTTTAAGTTTCAGTTTCCATTTCTCTCCCTTGTATAATATTTTGAAGATATAAAAGCAACGAGTAGTATTGTAAGTATTTCTTTCATGTATTACTTTTTATGTCTGAAGTTTATGTTACATTTTTAAATGCTTTATTAGATTATTATAAAAAAAAAAGTCTTAATCGATATCAACAGAATTTACAGATATCTCCTAACAGTTATTGGAGACAATATTTTCAAGAAAGAATATTAGAAACTAAACATTCTATTATCAGGATTGAAAGAGATTTACAGTACGAAATAATACAACTGATAGAGGCCGGAAGGCCACCACCACCTCAATAGTAAAAATTTCATGAGACCATATATGTTGTAATTTAGATCTATATAATTGTATTATGATTTTTAATATTCTTGGAGCTGTGCTAGACTATACGTTTGTTTAAACTTGTGGGACGTCACCCAAGTTGCGTTAGGCTAGATCATGTTACGGATTTGCATTGAGATCGTATACCTGTAAATCGTTGACAGATGTGCTTGTTTAGACTCTGGCTCTACTTTGGTATCAGTGCCAAGATTTATTATTAAGCATAATATAAATTATATTTTTTTAAATTAAGCTGGTCACCATAAAATCATGTCAGATGTAAACTCTATCACATCCGTAGCTAATACAGTAGCTTCTACTTCAGAAGCAACAGAACTTATCGCCTACCAGGATGTTAAAGAATCTTTAGACAAATGGACCATACCCGATGTAAAACCAGAAACAATTTATAAAATTGGAATATTTGATTTTACGAGTAGAAAAGTCATTAAGACATTTGAGCATGCTATTCCTTTACAAAATAATGATGAAATAATTTATTTACTGCATATTTAAGATTTATATCCTTTTCTGCGTAAATATAAATATGTTCATATTGGACTTGTTCAAATTGCATTTAAACCTTTAACTTTGCTTGGTCAAAATAATAGTATACAATGTACTCTTCGTGATGGACGTTGCCTAAACTGGAAAGCATCCTTAATGGGTGCTATTGAGACTAGTGTGTCTCATGGACCAGTCTATTTTAATATATATCCGAATTTAAGTGTTGTTTTAACAGATAGTAATCTGTCTAAAATTCTAGAACTGAGAGTTTTATCTCATGGTTATGAGTATCTCCCAAGTTCTCCACTTTTTGCTATAATATACAGACTTCATC
The DNA here is from genome assembly GCA_947179155.2 of Hedera helix. Classification (NCBI taxonomy): domain Eukaryota; kingdom Viridiplantae; phylum Streptophyta; class Magnoliopsida; order Apiales; family Araliaceae; genus Hedera; species Hedera helix. The sequence goes on from OX359284.1 coordinate 23,274,382, forward strand.
TTAAAGTTTTATCAACCTTGAATCCCTATACCAAGAAGCAAACTGAACAAGGACACACAGTCCTTATAGATACTAATCTCTTCAACAGCCAAGTGGTCATACCCCGTATGATCCCTTGGGAAGAGATTACCTTTCCAAAACAATGGCAAATACCTAATGCCATACCTACCAGACCTATAATAAGACATTCAATAGAAGATGTTATACAAACCCGAGAAGGAAACGTTTACCTTCAATTCCAAAATCCTCTAACTAGAAGTATTTCTAGCAACAGTTATAGGAATATCCCTTATAACATCGATTTTCCAGAATCATCAAGAAGATCAACTGTAGAACCTATAGAATCAGTTAATCAAGGAGCATCTTCAAGAAAATCTAGTAATGAATCAAATAAAGAAACTATTAATCTTGAAAATTATATAAAAAGAATACATTTATCAGAAACCAAATACCTCATGGTGTTTATGAAACAAACAATAACAACAGAAGGCCTAATAGCCCAACTGCTAGTGATATGAAATTTAATATTTAATGGATTTTACACCAAATAGTAAAATAAGAAAGAACCTAAACCAGGACTTTATGCAAGATAAATACCAAAATTTTAGAAAATGGTATTTTAATAATCATAATAATGAACAACTTAAACAAATTAAGATACAGTATTATAATCAACTGGAAGAAAAGTAATGCATTATATCATTCCTTGAATAGTATATTGATATAGCTAAAAATATACATACTAAAAACCAATTGAATGTGTTAACAGGAATACAAAAGGACTGGGTTACAACTAAAGGACAAATTATCCAATATGTTCATCCTCCACCCATGGCCTTAGAATTAGCCTCTAGTAATGAAGACAATCAGAAACCTTTAGTCATAAGCCCTTATGTTGACATTTATGAAAACCAACCTCGAGTTCAGGAACATTTACTGCATGTTCGAGATATATTACAAGTTAATAAACATTTACTGCATGTTCGAGATATATTACAAGTGAATAATTATACAAATCTTTTCCTTCAAACCATAGGAAAACAACTTATCAGAATTGAAGAACAGACAAGAATAATCACTAGAATTGAAGAACAAACTGGCCAGATATTCAATAAGTATCATATAACTCCTAAAACTTTAGAAGTTCAACCTGTAAACATAAAACCACCTCTTGAAATTACCAATTTCAAAATGAATAAAAAAGGGGATGAATTTATGACCAGTCTTACAAAAAAAATGAAAGAGTTAGAAAAACAGAAAAATCAGTTTATAACTACTCTATTGGGGAAAATTAGAGAAACAGGAACTTCAAAAGAAGTTAATATGATGGCCCAAAAAGAAAAAAATAATTATGAATCCGAAGATTATTCTATGTCTCAAATATTTGAAATCCAAAATGAATTCCAGGATATGCAAAATTTTAATAAAATTTCTTATGATAAATGACCTACTAGTCGTATGGCCTTAACAGGACCAAGTCGGTATTATTACTAGAGACCTACTCCTCAAGATATCCTTTATGAGGAAGATTTTTTCCATTCACAAAAATCATATCATGGTAAAACAATATATGAATGGAATATTAATGGAAAATCTAATTACCAAATATTTGAAACCATACATCATATGCTTATGTATGCAACTGTATGTAAGCAAAATGACAATACAGATCAACAAATTTGCCGTTTTATAATTAATGGATTTACAGGAGTTCTTAAAGGATGGTTCGATAATGTCCTTACTCAAGCCCAAAGAACTGAAATTATAGAAGCTGTAAAAATTGAAACAAATCCTGAAAATCAGGCACAAATTAGAAAGCAAGATGCTTGCTATTCTTTAATACAAACCGTAACCAGTCATTTTCTAGGACCATCAATGTTAAGTACTAATAGGAATAGAGAACTTTTGCAAAATTTAAGATGCACATCCTTATCCCATTTTAGATGGTATAAAGATATTTTCCTAATGAAGGTCATGCAAAGAAGTAATGCTAACAGCGACCATTGGGAGGCCAAATTTATTGATGGACTTCCTAATCTTTTTGCTAAAAAGGTCAGGAAGAAATTAAGAGACCAAAACAACCAAATAACTATTCCTTACAGCCAGTGTGGTGGGCTAAGATGACCCAAGAAGATATTATTGAGACAGTTCATTGGGCCTTATTTTGCTGTGATTTGATTCGGACTCGGGATTTGACCCGGGTCGTTACAGATGGTATCAGAGCCGACTCTCGAAAGCTCGGGTCGGGTCATCCGATCGGGTTGCCGGAGGTGGGGACACGAAGGCGGACCTAGTAGGCCGCTGGTATTATCCCACAATGGCTAGAGAGGCAAAGTTTCTGGGCCTTGTGTGACTATGTGTTCGGCCTGACGGGGACGTCAGGTATTTAAGTGGGGGAGTTTGTAACACCCCAGTCACACATCAGTTAATGTGAGATATTTAGATGTGTTTATAAGGACCCAAGTTGCTATCATTAATACCTTCAGTCATGACCTTTTGGGTGAGCCTGTGGTGGGCTAAGATGACCCAAAAAGATATTATTGAGACAGTTCATTGGGCCTTATTCTGCTGTGATTTGATTCGGACTCGAGATTTGACCCGGATCGTTAACACCCGAACCCGCTACATAACCGGAGTGCCACACGCCGCAAGCCCGAAGGCTGGCAAGGCAACAATATCAAGAGCGCAGCCCAAACGAAAACACAATAATGAAACCATCTTGAGACCGAACTGTCTTTCATTATCAAAATTACAGTAAGGTTCAATAACTAAAAACTGAAAACATAAATTTGGAGACACAACTCCCTTGTACAAAAGTCTTATCAAATTCAAAATACTAATAACCGTCATAACTAAAAGAACTTCAGCCCTCCTCAAAAGTATCCACAATGCTTGACTCTTAATAAGGTATCCTGTAAAAATTAGTGTAAGGGTGAGCGGTAAAGCCCAACAAGTAACAATCTTTACTATTTAGGTGGATCAAGTACAGTTTGCAAAATCTTTTTCGAAATAACTTTTTGTTCAATAACAATAGTAAACATACTTGTTGAAAATAAACTTTTCCTGTTCGATAATAATAGTCAATAGTTGTAATGTCCTAGAATTTCGACGTCATTATTAATCAAATTATTAATTTAATTTCCGACGAGTTAGTTTTACGAGATTATTTAAATCTTTTATTTTGATTAATTAATTATGTGATTAAATGATTATGTAATTAATTACTAAAATTAATTAAAGGGGGTCACTAATATGTTATTTAAATTAGTGAACAAACCCTAAAGTTTTAATATCAAAATAGTTGATAAGTTTCCTATTAATTAAATATTTAATTAAATTGAATATAATGAGTTAATTAAATATAATAAATTAATTAATATGATTATTAATTAATGTAAATAATGTGAAATATTAATAAAAATATTTATTAGTCCATTTAGTAATTTAATACTTATGGGTTAGAATATTTAATTATTTATTCAATCTAATTATTTATTTAATCATGGATTGAATAATTAATGTGTAAATTATTAAATTAGCCCAACATGGGTCAATTAGTAGCCCAAGTGGAGAATAATAAAATTTGACAATTTAGTAGCCCAAACAATTTAATAGAAGCCCAATTGGTATTTTAAATTAAAGCCCAATGATTGGCCCACTTGGAAAATACTTAAATTAATTAATAATTATTAAAGTAAGCAAAATGACTATCATTTTGGGACAAAAATGATAGTCATCAGCCGACCACATGGAAGAGAGAGAGAGAAAAAATTGATTTTTGTTATTTTTCAATTATTTAATTAAAAGATTGCTTGTTTTATTTTTAAAGTACATAGACACCATTCTTCTTTTCACCAAATGTGTCATGCAACCCATTCCTTGTGCTAGCTTGTGTAAGTATCCTTGCTACTCTCATTATGACAATTTTAATGGATATAAGTTTTATATCTATCCAAATTGTAAGTATACTTACAATTTAGGAATGCATGTTGGTCATTTCTTCTTCTTCCACTTTGAAAGCTAGAGAGCATTTGAGAGTGTAGAAAAATATTTTGAGAGCAAAAATACCAAGAGAAGGAGTTCTTGGTTCATGTCACCTTCTTTCACCACATATTTTGGAAGAAAAAGGAGGATAGCCATTAAATCAAGGTAATGGTTATTCTAAATCTAATTTTGTTTTAAACTAACATGTGCATATAAATATGTTAATATAGTTAATAATGTGTGGTTGTAATATTTATGCCATGCTTGAGTTTAATAGGTTTGGTTTGTATTTTGGTATATTTTATATGCTAAAATATGTGTTTAATAGTGTGTAAACAAGTTTTGGAATTTATGTCCAAAAATATTTTTATAAAACTTAGGTTTGATGTTCTAATATTATAGAACATTAAATCATGAGAAAAACAAAGTTTGAATCACTCAAAATGGAGTTATACACAAAAAGTTATGATTTATAGTAGTTTATGTGATGTAAAAATTTTTATAAAAAAATAATGATATTAAATCATGAAAAATTTATTTTTCATGTTATAAATTAATATAAGGTGATTGGTAATTTTTTTGGATTTTTATTGATGATTTAAAGCTTACTTATTGGTATATTTTTATTTAAAATGGGTATTGCCGGACACTGTTCACTCTCTGCCGGAACAAAAAAAAAAAAAAAAATTTACACTTGCCGCGCAATGCGCGCAGCCACTGTTCACCAGAGACGCGGAGCCAAACGACGTCGTTTGGTGTCCGTCTGATTTTACTCCGCGCGATACGCGCGGAAGCCGAATCCGGCTTTTCAAAAAACGGCGTCGTTTTAAGCCGTAAAAATCTGAACGCGCGCCATGCGCGGTAGGAAAAGTTCGGGGAAATTACAAGTTTGCCCCTCCGTGTTTTTCTCGGTGAAATTACGATTTTACCCTCGTTTCAGTTTTCAACTTAATTACAGAAATGCCATTCGGGTTTAATTTAATTAATTTAAATATTTAAAAAACTAATTTAAAATTATAACAAAAATAATAATAATACAAAAATGATATTGGGAGGATATTTTTAATTAAGTTTAATATTTAAATATTTTAAATATTAATCTACTTAGCTAAATCATGGTTAAGTTAAATAAATTTATTAGTTATTTATTATTTAAAATGTTAATAATAAATAAAGGTAATAAATTAGCAAATTATTATTTAATTCCTATTAAATAATAATTAAAGAGAGATAAAATTTATAAAGTAATTATTTATTATTTAAATATTATTAAATAATAAATAAGGATAGTTAAGTAATTAATTATTATTTAATTAGCATTAAATAACGATTAATGGAAATTAAGTTATTAGATTAATAATTTATTATTTAATTTAAATAATAAATAAGAATGATTTGATTATTATTTAACCTTAAATAATAATTAAAATTAATTAAATAATTAATTATTATTTAATTGACATTAAATAATAACTAAAGAGGATTAAAATGAGTAAACTATTATTTAATTTCCTTAAATTAAATAATAGGTAAGGTTAATTACTTAGTTAACTATTAGTTGATTAATATTAAATTAAAGAAGGTTAAAATGAATCAATAATTATTTATTATTTAATTATTATTAAATAATATATAAGTACAATTAGTTATTATTTATTTTAAATAATAACTAGAGTTAATTAATTAATTTCTATTTAACCAAGATTAAATAGTAATTAAATAGAGATCGAGTTAATAAAATAAATTGAACTTAATTATGCTTTAATTAAACAATTGTAATAAATTGTTTAAGGGTTTAATAAGTGTCCAACACTTAAGAAAAATATTTTCTAACTTATTAAATTATTAACCTAAAATGATTAAGGGTCTATAAGGTTAATAATATTGTTTTGACTAATGTAAATTATGTGTTAGTACTTATATGATAAATAAGTACCTTAGTAAGCGTGTAGTTGTGCAAATACGCCGTACTAATTATTAGATCAACTTTATCAATGTTAGGTCTTTTCAAAGCCAGTTAGTTAAAGCTAGACATATATTGTAGCTGAGCAGACAGGCAAGTTCCTTATCTCTAAACTCATTTCATTGAGCAAAGTATTTATTTAAGCTTGAATTGTTATTTCCAAGCATGCTTTGAGTGGTTTAATTACTTTACAATTATTCCACATCGATATTATTGTTATTCGCACTTGTTGCACTTGAGATTGTACAGTCATTGACTTGTACTTAATTACTGTTCTACCGTTTAAAGAACTGTTCAAAGTAGGTCTAAGCCATTGTTCGGCTAGACATTATGTTAAAGATTTTAAAAGCTATCCAAATCATTGAAGATGCGGATTCTTAGACTATTATGAACACCCCTTTATTATAGGGGAGTACCCTGTATCTAATATCAGGTACAAAAATACGGAAATTAAATGTTATGCATACACATATTGTACTGAGGCTGATCCCCTCGGGTACATATTTCTGGTAGTAACCATTGGGTCAACCTGCTATTGATTCCAGTGAATATTTATAGTTCATAGTCTATTTGACTATCCTAATTTTAAAAGCAACTTATTATTCCTGCTTATGTTATTCACAATATTGAATTGTTCAGCTATTCCCTTTCATTCATGATATATTGTTCCTTGTTGTTATTTAAACTTGTTGAGCAAACTAGTTGCTCACTCTTGCTATATCATGAAACCTTATTGCAGTGCAACCCGAGACTTCGGGAAAGAACAAGGGTAAAGGAAAGATGAAGTAATAGACTTCGAGATGCAGCCCTGTAGTTAATTTAAATTAACTGTTATGTAATATAAACCCTAAGTACTTTATTAAGGGTATTTGTGTACTTTTTGTAAGGTTATCGTATCTTGGGACTAGTAACACCTTTTGAATGAACAATATATGTTTATTATTCCGCATTTAGTTATTGTATGTTGTTTAGAGGTGAATGTTTGTATTGGATCGTGATGACCGGATCCGGGTATTTGGAACCCGAATTTGGGGGCGTCACAATAGTTACATTCAAAACAAAAATCAATAATTACAAAACACAATTCAAACACAAATTTCGATAAGCTCAATATATTCGATCAACGATTTCGATAAGTTCAATATATTCGATGTATCTTTTAATCCACAGAACGACTAAGGTTACAGTAGCCCTGTAACACGGCCCTTATGTTCGATAATGTTAATGATCACGCACCCTACTAAGGGATCGATGAAGCGCGCACCCCGAAAGGTGCCCCCCGAAGGGTATCTAAAGTTGTGCACCTTAGTAGGTCCTATATAGTTCTGGAACTAACGTGAAACACTAACGAAGTTCAATACATAGTCGGACTGAGGTTTCTAAAATCAATTTCTCAATATTATCCATGTTCAAAACATTTCTAAATATTATCAATATTCGAAACTATACTTGTTTCACAGTTCAAAAATAAATACTTGATCCGAAATTTTTAACAAAATATTCAAATTGAGGCCTTAATAAAATATAACAATTTTTGAAACAATACATTTGGGCATCTGAGTAATTTCTAAATCATACTATAATTTCAAAATACCAAATAGTTTACAAAATTACTTACACAATACAGTTCAAAAATACTAAACAGTTCAAAAAAATACTTACAATATATAATTTTGGAAATACTAAATAGCTCAAAAAGTCACTTACACCATACAATTTGAAAATACTAAACAGCTCGGAGAGTCACTTACCTCGATATGGCTGAACACAAAATTAATAGCTGAACAGATCCTAAATATAAATTCAGAACAATTAAACGTCATTAGAATAATTCTATTATGCAACATTCTTCTTATTCATTTTAAAATAGCTATAAGTATATCTTAAAATATTCTTTCAATCTTTAATCATTTTTCAAACAATTAAACCATTATTCCAAAATTTTAAAGTTACTAAAATAATAATATAAAAACAATAATTAAAATCAATAATACTACTCCAAAACTATTTACTATTAATCTAAATACAAAACAATAATTAAAACTACAGAAAAATAATAACAATGCAAAAATACTAATTCTTAACAAAATATACTAAAATATCAACTAACAAACTAAATACAATATTTAAAATTATATAAAACAAATAATAACAATACATAAAATTAATAAGAAACATACCCGAAAATTATGAGTTCCGCAGATTGCCTACGTTCTCGATGACGAAAATTTAACAAATGAGGTCTTTTATTAAAAGCCCTCCCACCACAAAGCCTTTCAAAATTGGAGGTCTTATTTGTGGTGAAAGAAAACAAAGGCAAGCACTTCTATTTATAGTGTAAGGGAGGCTAAGTGGTTTCCCATTTAGTTGGTGTGGGACTAAGGCTTAAAAAAAAATAACAACTTAGGCAATGTGGGACTAAAAACATTTGGGTTATTACATTACCTCCCCCTTAAAAAAAATTTGGTCCTCCAAATTTTCAAATCAAAATATTCAATCACTCAACTAAGTTTTTCTATCATGTTTCATTCACAAATTTATCAAAATTAGTCTCGAGCACTAAACCTCAAACAATACAAAGATCACCCACCTTATTCTCTATCTCACTCCATAATTTCTCATATAATCATCAAACAACACAAATATTTTTACCTTATTCTATCTCCAAATTCTAAATTACTCCTCAAACAACACAAAGATTTTCACCTTATTCTATCTCCAAAATCTTAAATTTAGTCAAGACTATACCCACAGTTAACTCCCAAAATCACTCCCCAGGGAATGTGTAGGTTTTTCAACCCAACACACTGCGAGGGGCCACCGCTCTGATACCATCTCTGTAACACCCCGAACCCGCTACATAACCGGAGTGCCACACGCCGCAAGCTCGAAGGCTGGCAAGGCAACAATATCAATAGCGCAACCCAAACGAAAACACAATAATGAAACCATCTTGAGACCGAACTGTCTTTCATTATCAAAATTACACTAAGGTTCAATAACTAAAAACTGAAAACATAAATTTGGAGACACAACTCCCTTATACAAAAGTCTTATCAAATTCAAAATACTAATAACCGTCATAACTAAAAGAACTTCAGCCCTCCTCAAAAGTATCAACAATGCTTGACTCTTAATAAGGTATCCTGTAAAAATTAGTGTAAGGGTGAGCGGTAAAGCCCAGCAAGTAACAATCTTTACTATTTAGGTGGATCAAGTACAGTTTGCAAAATCTTTTTCGAAATAACTTTTTGTTCAATAACAATAGTAAACATACTTGTTGAAAATAAACTTTTTTTGTTCGATAATAATAGTCAATAGTTACATTCAAAACAAAATTCAATAATTACAAAACACAATTCAAACTAAAATTTCGATAAGCTCAATATATTCGATCAACGATTTCGATAAGTAAAATATATTCGATGTATCTTTTAATCCACAGAACGACTAAGGTTACAGTAGCCCTGTAACACGGCCCTTATGTTCGATAATGTTAATGATCACGCACCCTACTAAGGGATCGATGAAGCGCGCACCCCGAAAGGTGCCCCCCGAAGGGTATCTAAAGTTGTGCACCTTAGTAGGTCCTATATAGTTCTGGAACTAACGTGAAACACTAACGAAGTTCAATACATAGTCGGACTGAGGTTTCTAAAATCAATTTCCCAATATTATCCATGTTCAAAACATTTCTAAATATTATCAATATTCGAAACTATACTTATTTCACAGTTCAAAAATAAATACTTGATCCGAAATTTTTAACAAAATATTCAAATGGATGCCTTAATAAAATATAACAATTTTTGAAACAATACATTTGGACATCTGAGTAATTTCTAAATCGTACTATAATTTTAAAATACCAAATAGTTTACAAAATCACTTACACTATACAGTTCAAAAATACTAAACAGTTCAAAAAAAATACTTACAATATATAATTTTGGAAATACTAAATAGCTCAAAAAGTCACTTACACTATACAATTTGAAAATACTAAACAGCTCGGAGAGTCACTTACCTCGATATGACTGAACACAAAATTAATAGCTGAAGAGATCCTAAATATAGATTCAGAACAATTAAACGCCATTAGAATAATTCTATTATGCAACATTCTTCTTATTCATTTTAAAATAGCTATAAGTATATCTTAAAATATTCTTTCAATCTTTAAATCATTTTTCAAACAATTAAACCATTATTCCAAAACTTTAAAGTTACTAAAATAATAATCTAAAAACAATAATTAAAATCAATAATACTAATCCAAAACTATTTACTATTAATCTAAATACAAAACAATAATTAAAACTACAGAAAAATAATAACAATGCAAAAATACTAATTATTAACAAAATATACTAAAATATCAACTACCAAACTAAATACAATATTTAAAACTATATAAAACAAATAATAACAATACATAAAATTAATAAGAAACATACCCGAAAATTATGAGTTCCGCAGATTGCCTACGTCCTCGATGACGAAAATTTAACTAATGAGGTTTTTTATTAAAAGCTCTCCCACCACAAAGCCTTTCAAAATTGGAGGTCTTATTTGTGGTGAAAGAAAACAAAGGCAAGCACTTCTATTTATAGTGTAAGGGAGGCTAAGTGGTTTCCCATTTAGTTGATGTGGGACTAAAGGCTTAAAAAAAACAACAACTTAGGCAATGTGGGACTAAAAACATTTGGGTTATTACAATTCTTACAGTTATTTAATTTCTATAATAGTCGAGGAAGGATTATCCTTATGCAATGACATAAAATTACAACAGTTAATGAAAAAACAGAATTTAACTAAGAAAAAAGAATTAAGAGAATTTTGCGATCAATTTGCTTACGATACTAAGCTTCAATATCCTTATAGAAAACAGAAAATATCTTATCCGTCTAAAAGACATAAAAGAATATATTATTCAAAAAGATCCAGCAGAAATAATAAAACTGTTGAAAACTCTAGATCACATCGAAAACAAAGAAGGAAGAAATATCCTAAAAAAGATAAATCTCAAATTAAATGTTATAAATGCGGAGCAACAAGACACTATGCTAATAAATGCAGAGCAAAGCTAAAACAGAAAATGAATGAATTAAGTGTTGAAGATAAAATTCAACAAACTATACTTAACTGTATTTCTGATACAGATACAGAAACTGAAACCAATTCTTCTAAAAAAGAGTTAGCAGAATTATATTCTCAATCAGAAACATATTCCAGTAATTCTGATAATTCAGATAAATTAATTTGTAAAGAAGGTTGTAAATCTGAAGCTAATTATTGGAAAGCAATAATTGAGATGAATGGTCTTGACTTGGAAAAACCAAGTATAAATGTTTTAACTAATGAACAAAAAATGATGCTTGATCTTGCTGATCAAATCAAAAACCCAAAAATGAAGATAAAGTTTTTAGAAATGTGTCATCAAAATTATATTCAAAAAACAGAAACAATTGATACAGACAATTATAGTTTAAAAGAAGTTCTAGATCGAATGAAAATAAACCCTATAAAAGAAATACCTGTATCTATTCAAGATTTAAAAATAGAAATAAATATATTAAAAAATGAGATTAGACAACTTCAAATAACAGATCAAATAATTCTTCAAGATTTAAGTAATATAAAACAAAAAGCATTCTAAAGAAATACCATAATCCTCAAAAGAAGATCAATCAAAAGATGATCAATACTTAATGTTACTAAGCCAGGTAACCTTTCAAAAATGGTATATCAGGATAACATTTATTATTAAACCAGATTTCATAATCAGGGATGCCATTGCACTTGTTGATAGTGGTGCAGATATGAACTGTATTCAGGAATGCTTGATTCCTACTAAATATTTCCAGAAAATCACTCAATCGTTAGTAAGTGCAAGTGGAAACTCCATGAACATTAATTATAAAATACTCGAAGTTTTTATCTGTAATCAAGGATTATGCTTACCAGCATCTTTTGTCCTAGTTAAAAATATGTCTCAAAACATAATACTAGGAACTCCTTTTTTATGCCTGCTTATGCCTATTACCAAGATTGATGCTTTAGGTATTCATACAACCATAAATAACAGAAAAATCATATTTGAATTTATAACCAGACCTTATACTAAAGAATTAGACCAATTAAAAGATCTTGTCTATTTTAAAGAAAAACAGATAAATTTTATTCAAAAAGAAATTCAATTTTTTACTACTGAATAGAAAATTCATCAGCCCTCTTTGCAAAATAAAATTAAACTTATTCTTCAAGAATTTCATACAAAAATCTGTGGTACTACTCCCAATGCTTTTTGGGAAAGAAAGAAACATATTATCTTCCTACCGTATATTCTCGAATTTAATGAGAAAAACATACCTACTAAGGCTAGACCCAGCCAAATAAAAAAAAGCATATATAGATCTATGTAAAACAGAAATAGAAATGTTATTGCAAAAACAGTTAATCAGACCAAGTCATTCTCCTTGGAGTTGTACAACATTTTATATTAATAAAAATACAGAAATTGAAAGAGGAATGCCCAGACTAGTTATCAATTATAAACCTCTAAATAATGTTTTAAAATGGATTAGATATCTTATTCCGAATAAAAAAAGACCATTTCGACATACTATATGATGCTGTAGTTTTTTCAAAATTTGATCTTAAATCAGGATTTTGGCAAATTCAAATTGCTGAACAGGATAAACACAAAACTGCTTTTACAGTACCCTTTTGTCACTATGAATGGAATGTATTACCATTTGGAGTCAAAAATAACCCTTCTGAATTTCAGTATATTATGAATGATATATTCAACCCGTATTCTTCATTTGTTATTTGTTACATAAATGATGTTCTTATATTTTCATCCTCTATAGACCAACATTTTAAACATTTAAACATATTTAAAAATGTTGTCATTAGAAATGGATTAGTAATTTCTACACCAAAAATGAAATTTTTTCAAACAACTGTAAGATTTCTTGGTCACACCATTAACAATGGAACTATTATTCCTATTGACAGAAGTATAGAGTTTGCTTCTAAATTTTCAAATAAAATAAAAGATAAAACTCAACTACAAAGATTTTTAGGAAATCTTAATTATATTAGAGAATTTTATCCACAACTGTCAAAAGATGCTGCTATATTATTCACCAGATTACAGAAAAACTCTTTACCTTGGACTGACCAACATACACAAGCTATAAAGTTAATAAAGTCAAAAGTAAAACAATTACATTGTTTATCATTACCAAACCTTGAATGGAAGAAAATTGTAGAAACAGATGCTTTCAATTAAGGTTATGGAGGAATCCTGAAACAGTTTAATCTTAATAAAAACAGAGAAGAACTTGTACGATTTGCATTAGGAACTTGGAAAGGACCGGTCTTGAATTATCCTACCATTAAATAGGAATGTTTAGCTATTGTTAAATATGTTTTAAAATTTCAAGATGATATTTTAAATCAACATTTTTTAATTCGAGTTGACTGTTCTGCAGCCAAACAGATTTTTAAAAAAAATGTTCAAAATCTTGCATTCAAGCAAATATTTGTTTCTTGGTAAAGTATTTTATCAGTATTTGACTTTGATATTGCATATATCAAAGGCGAACAGAATTCTTTTCCAGATTTTATAACCAGAGAATATATATATATGTATATAATTTACAAATAAAATTCTTTGTAAAACGGGTGTAGAGTTATAATTAGCTAACTTTTTTCCGTCGTCCTATAAAAATAATACTATTTACAAAGTTTGTAAAAAGTAATTATGTATTTCTATTTTATGTGTTCCCTAAAAGTGTTGGTAGATTTTTAGTACCAGTCACATGATAAGATTATGATAACATATATATATATATATATATATATATATATATATTATCAACTACATTATTATTATTATATATAAAAAGGAATTTCATAAATTATAGAATTTGCAAATGATATTTCTATTATGACTAACAGTTATTTCTCAAGATCTGAATTTTATTTGCAGAGACAAAAACAAAAAAATTGAACAAAAAAATAATATTATGTGCACAAATTATAAATAAAAAGTTAACACTATGAGTAAGACTTTTGTATCATATACATACAAATAAAAATGCGCAAAATATTTAATGTTAGGTCTTATTTTTTTTTAATAATATTTGTATACAATTTTTTATATATAGTTTCTGTCCATTATGTTACTCAATTAAAAATTATATTTTTTTCATAATTAATGCCGTGTATACAAATTATACATAGAGGATAATGCTAGGAATTTTAAATCTATTGTATGATGTAATATTAAATAAGACAAAAAAGGAGGAAAACATAAATTCTTAACATTATTAATACACAAAGAATAAAAAAAATATAAAAAAATTGATATTTTCACATAATTTTTTAATATTCTTACATAAAAAATGTCGTTATAAATTTATAAAAAAAATAAAAAATAGGACCTATTATTAATTGTTTTACACATTTTTATTAATAGATAAATCTACTGTTTGCTTTATATAAAGTTTATGCGCATAAAATTATTTGTTTCCGTTAAATATGTCAACTAATTACAATATATATATATATATATATATATATATAAATACAATATCTTCAGAAAATTCAGGTACACAAAATATTTGAATAAAATAGTCCAATAAAGTAATAAACGCTCAACCTCTCTGTTTTCTCTCTATAAATGGCTGTACATTTCTGTGGGTCACTGCAGGGTTTAAGAGGCTGGGAGTACATGTCGGAGTTCAGCATTTGCTTTCGCACTGATTTTCTTCCACTTGTCGACCCTGCAACTGACCATTACCATCTCCGTTCAAATTCCCCTTAAGAGAGAGAAAGTGAGCGAGAGAAATTCGAAGAAAATCAAGTTGCGGTTTTTGTTTTTAGAAATAATTTGACTTTGAATGAGAAAGATTTCTTTCCATTTCTATTTATTTCTTTGGATTCCTTTTTGGATTTGTAGTATGCTCACAGCTTTCCTTCTCTCATCTTTGTGTTTGCTTTCTCTCTCTTCCCCTGTTCTTGTTATTCATGGCTGCTGTTGCTGTTAGTTCTGATATTCCTCTCCCAGGGTAGGCCTCTTCTTCTTCTTCAAGTTTTTAGCTTTTTTTGGGTTTATTAATTTTTGAAAGAAAAAAAAACCCTTTGTGTTGTTAAGTTTTTGTTAGCTCTTTCTTGGTTTCGTAGATTTTTGAAGCAAACCCCATTATGTTTAAGCTTTTTATAGATTTTTGAAGCAAACCAATTATGTTTTGGCTTTTAGCTTTTGTGGGTTTTGTAGATTTTTGAAACAAGCCCCTTTATGTTTTTAAGCTTTTGTTAGCTTTTGTGGGTTTGTTACATGTTCGAAGCAAAACCCATTATTTTCACTTTTAGCTCTACTGGGTTTTGTAGATTTTTTAAGACAACCCATTATGTTTTGGCTTTTAGCTTTTGTGGGTTTTGTAGATTTTTGTACAACAATGTGTAATAATGTGTATATACGACTCTATTTATGGACTATATTTATGAGTTTGCAATTACTGTATATGAGTCTCTTAATTTTGCTAATCTTATGAATTCACAACGTGCCTGAAGAAAATGAACGTTCATAGTGTATTTTGTGACCTTTCGAGTTTTAGCTCATGGGTTTTTGGTTTTCCTTGAGACAGATATTTGTTTTCTTAATTCTTCTATATTTTTTTCCTATTTTTTTGAAAATTGTATTTAGTAGTCAATGATCCTAATGGGTTTGTTTTCTCTAGATTTTGCACAATACAATGTAGATTTCTTTAGCATTTTCTATTTGTGTTTTGTTTTTATTGTGAAATGGAAATATTAATTTACAGTTTATAAATCACATGGCTTGACTGGGGATGTCTGAATAGAACATATTATAGATACTTCACATTAGATATCTCTTATATGTATGCTTAGATTTTGTATTTTTCAAGTCATATTAGTGGGAGTGTCGAGGGATTTTGGTACATCAGCTCTGTAGTATGTCTGTTCTCCTACTCATATTTTGCGAGTTTTGACCAATTAATGTCCTGGAAATAGTATTTTAGGTGACACACAATAGAATTTGGTACTGTGATTTTAGTTCATCTGATTTTGTTTCTTTTCCATAGTTTTACCGTGTGTTTTTTGGTGAAACATGGCGAGTTTAAGATATTTAAAATCATTTGTGCATGGTCTTACTGTTTAGCATCATCAAGGAAAAATCAGTGACATTTCAAAGATCTTTTAATATTGCCGTCTTGTGGTATATTAAATGCTGATCCAATCTTTTGCTGCTCTATATAGGAAGAGTATCTGAATTTGGAGCTTGTATTCACATACACTAACAATGTAGAATCTAGATATTTACATACAATAACTAAACTGATTTTACTTTGCATGATAGTTGATCTGTCTGTGATTCTTAATTTTTTGTCTTCTAAATATTTAAGAGGAAATATTCTGAAAAATTTGTTCATATTTGTTAGGCAGAGGAAATATTTGAATTTACATATTTATAAAATGAATGAATGACTAATAGGTGCCATAGGGTGTGAAGTCCATAACATTGGAGGATTAGGAGATTTTAAGCTATGCACTCTATTGTTTATTCTCCATTTTCTGTTAGTAATTCCTAATATGTTCAAGTAGATTTAGAAGTTACCAAGAAGCAGTTTCCTATCTCAGTTTTTCCTTTATTTCCATTCTATCCAAATAGTTTGATGTGCGTCATTAAGAGGAGAAGTATACATAATGAGGCATTAGAGCAACGGCTTTCTTCTCAATCAATACATACAACAGGGATAGATATCACTATCACTTCTTTTCCTTTGCTGTACCTCCTAATATAAGTGATTTTGACTTATTGAAGTTGTATATTTGGAGTTGTTTGATTACTTTGCCCCCCACAATATTTCTCTTCTTGGATTATGGATCTTAAATAACAGTTACTTTTCTTGTTTTGAAAAAGTGGCAAGCCCTTGAGTACTGTACCCAAGAAACCCTCAGAAGGAAGTGTTCTCTGGCAAGGATACAAATTACTACGCCGTAAATTTTCTTACTCTTCTGCGCAAGGTAATATGGTATTCTTATTTTACTACTGTCTATTCACAGGTCATCTTATCTGTTTTTCTGAACTCGTGTGCTCGTATGGTGTTTACTGTAGACTTGAGATGTCTTGACATGGAAAGGGAGAAAGAGGATGCTTCCTCCCCTAGGGGAGTTATAGAAGCATGCATGAGAGACGGGGACAAAGAATCAGATTCTCCTGAAAGCAATACATCAGAATCTGAAATCCATTCTTCAAATTCATCAGCACCTTCTCGCTGGGGTAAATTCTTTAAAATATGGAAGAAAAGCCCAATTAAGAGGCTAACTTCAATTGCTCCTATGACTTTTCCAAAGGGATCAAGAAGAAAGAGCCTCAGTGCCCGAGAAAATAGAGACGGTGGTTTATGCAATTTTAAGTCTCCTTGGAAGAACTTCACCCACTCCGAACTCCAAACTGCAACCAGCAATTTTAGCTCTGGTAAGTAATTTTCTGAAACTTAAGACTTTCCATCTGAAAAAAATGTTTAAAACCTAAAAATTTCATGTTGAAATCGAGCGTGTTCCGACTCCTTCGAGCATCTAAATGATACCTAAGGTGCTGGACACCCTTGAAGAGAGAGACATGCACTAAACAATCCAGACATAAGTGTATGTAACTCATGGAGTTTACTTTTTTTTGTTTTCTATTTACGCATTTCTTAACTTTGTAAATGTTCTTGAACATGTTGTGATAACATTATTAAATAATGCAGATTTAATTATCTCCTTTTGTAGAAAAAATAATTGGAAAGGGTGGTTATGCTGAAGTTTACAAGGGTTCTTTGTCAAATGGACAGCTTGTGGCAATTAAACGGCTCAACAAAGGAACATCTGAAGAACAGACCATAGATTTTCTGTCCGAGCTTGGTGCTATAGCACATGTAGACCATCCTAATACCGCTAAACTGGTTGGGTACGGAGTTGAAGGGGGAACATATCTTGTTCTTGAGTTGTCTCCGCTTGGGAGTTTAGGATCACTTCTGCATGGTTTGCTCAAATTCTTTTTCCTCTCTGTTTAGATTCTCTACTAACATGTGTGTGCTGTGCGTGCATGCGTGCGTACATGTGGGAGGTGAGAAAGGAATCTGTGGCAAGCATCTATGGATTGGGCCTAAGAACGACATAGTATTAATTAGTGAAATGACAAGATTGCTTTAAATGATAATGGTGAACTTACAAGACTACCATTAGTCCATTAATGAAACAAATTGAAATACAAGGTGGCTTTCGCTTTCCCCTCCCTAGCCCTTATACATTAATGAAATGGTGAAATGACAAAGTTTCCAATAATAAAAATGCCTTTGTCAAAGGCAGTTGTCTGCATTTGCCCGAACCATGTTATTCTTATACACATTATATATGTGTGTGTGTTTGTGTTTGTTTTTATTTTTAAGTTCTAATACAATTATAAGTTTTATTTTCCAGGGTCAGAGGAAAGATTAGACTGGGGTGCTAGGTACAAGATCATTCTGGGGACAGCTGATGGCTTACTGTATCTTCATGAGAATTGCCAAAGGAGAATCATTCACAGGGATATCAAGGCTGATAATATTCTACTCACTGAGAATTTTGAGGCTCAGGTAGGTCTTTCAGTTGATGGCTTAATGTTTGCTTTATTTTTCAGTTTATTCCGTTCTTTTTCTTAAATCAAACTTCAGATCAACATATGTGCGCAACATACTTATGTAGTAGAATGAAGTCCAGTTACCATAATTTTAACCTATTGCAAAAAGTCCAGTTACGATAATTATCTGCAGCCATTAATTTCTCTTGTGATCCTCTCTTCCTATGCTCTCCCAGGGAGAAAGCAAAGAAATTTCTTTCTCTCTCATACATTGGCTCTGAAGTCCTGCTTATCTATGAAACTTAGAAGCGAATCCACTGATATAGATCCTTAAAAACAAAATCATCATTGATCATGGATGGCATGGGATGTAAATAATATTGCCATACTGGCAGGGTAAACAAAGAAGTAAAATTCATGTAACAGAAAATTTTGTCTTGGACAAGCAAAATGAAAAAATAGTTTTCTTGTAGCCAATCCAAGTAGTTGTGAGGAGATTTTGCACATTTTAAACATTTCTAGCGCATTTTAAACATTTCTAGTATTTCATGTTCATTTATTTGTAAAGTATATTATAACCGTGCCAAAAGCATGCCTTGCTTCTAATAGGTTTTATTGGAATTTTTTAATTGTAGAAAGACAATTAATTGCTAGTTATGTAAAGTAATTAGTTACTTATAAATGAAATAGAACTGACATTTCATTCCTAATAGGACTTATCAAAAAAAATTTATCCTTTCTAGGAAAAATTACAAAGCACTAACCTAAATGAATATAACTTTGACATAAATAAACCCAGCTTATAGTGTGTCAAATTTGCGATAAGAGTCGACTGTTATTCTTTATAATATTTGAATCCAGTCTTTGAAATCCAATTGCACTGATGTTTCGTAAAGAAAAAGGTCGAGCTATAGCGTTCATCAAATGATGTCACGAATAAAGCATATATGGCATTCTGATAGAATATGTAAGCTTACATTAGAGGGTGAATGCTAACTAACAAGTATTTCAATGATATTATAATTGGAGATGGTTTTTTCTTCCATTGGTGCTTGTAAAGAGTATTCATGCTTACACTGTGGATGAATGTTAACTTTAGGCTAACTAACAAGTACTTCAACTATGTTAAAATGGGGATATTTTCCATCCATCCACCCATTGGTACTTATAAGAATATGCAAGTTTACACTATAGGATGTCGTGGATGGTAAATTCAGGTAATGACAAGTATTTTACAAATTGGGATATCTTTTTTCCTTTGGGTACGTAGAAGAAAATTATTACATTACTTTGGGAGGAGGGAAGCCGCATCTACGGCAACAAGATTTACATCTTGTTTCTCAACTGCAGCAACTATCTGAGTCTCAAAAAATACAGACATTTTATGGCCATCACTTTAAATAATATTACTCAAAAGTATATCTATATTGTCCTTATAAGTAGTAATAGACATTGGCTGCCCAAAGTTCTATCTTAAATTATATAGTATCTATCTATAAGTTAGCTTACTAATTAGAGAAATGTATTAGGTCAATAAACTATGAACTATGAAGCATGGACACTTCTCGGAGGTCGAGGTATCCATGTCGGACACATCGGATACCGATACGTCATGGATACTCCCAGATACATAGGTCATTAGATCCACACAGATGGGAATCAGCCAGTGTATAAATGTAGCAAACAACGATCTGAAAAGGCATATCGAAGGTTGAGCAGAATATTAGCTGATAGTGATGAGTGGCTTATTACTTACTGCTCATAGAAACATGAAGCTGGATTTGAAGTCATAGTTTTGCTCAGTACGTTAGTAAACAATTCCTAACTCATCATGTCGAGTGCTCCTGCAGTGATATGCTAGTTCAGAGGCTCACGAAAATTGTGGGGATATCTACAATAATTATGAGTATCATTTTAAGTCACCAACATAAGCTCACGGTAATATAGGTTGCATAATAATGCATACATGCAATTTACATGTGAATTAACAATTCTCACTAGAAATTTAAAAAGCAGATATGCTTTTGCGTGTGTTCTCACTTGCATAGAATTTGTGTGCATTAAAATGGAATTAGAAATTATAATTGGAAAAGGAGATGATATAGAAACTGAAGTTATTATGTTACTCAATTATGAAATCATAGGATCTATTACTTGTAAAAGATTAGATTTGGTGTTTCATGCTGCAGGAGACACCTTATAAACTGTATAATAGCTCATGGTAAGGGGAAGATGTAAATTTAAGATTGTGATGGGCAAAAAAAGCTAGACACATACTATGATTAGCTGGTCGACTATCAATATGTGCATCCTGCAATCAATATTATAAATTTTGTGTAATTATCATCTGCCTCTTTGATTTATTGGCCATGGGATTATGAAGGAAGTAATAACTAAGCTCCAAGACAGCCTGGATTAGTTACTTGGCACAGCTCGAGCTTAACTCAACCCTTTCAAGGTCCCCGCCTTCTAAAAGCATTAGACTTTGAGGCATGAACTTCAGGATACTTCCCCAAGGATATACGTCAAGGTGTTTTACTTAATCCTTAAGTAAGGAGCTTCAAGACAATATCACATTTTCCTTTCAAAATCTTTTACAGCAACGGGTGGAATTTGATGATTTATTTATTGCATATTATTGTTTATAGACATGTTTGATTGCTAAAATAAAGATGCCAGTTATCTACGTGAATATTTGCAGTAAAGGGTTTACCTTTGATGGCAGATTTTCTACTCCACGAGGTTGTAATTCTACTTGTTTGTGATTATATAAATGGATAACTTCTGCCGAGACACTTCACATTTATATATTTTTCTTTTGTGGTTTTTGTGTCTATGACAAACTTGACCACATCTGATACAGATTTGTGATTTTGGGCTTGCGAAATGGCTACCAAAACAATGGACTCATCACAATGTATCGAAATTTGAAGGCACATTTGGGTATGTAACCCAAACTTATAAGCTTATAGTTTGCGAGGAGCTTCTGTTGTAATATGCTTATTTATTTTTCTTCATTGCAGCTATTTTGCTCCAGAATACTTCATGCATGGCATAGTAGATGAGAAAATTGATGTGTATTCATTTGGGGTGCTAGTTTTGGAGATAGTAACAGGACGCCAAGTTATAGATGATTCTCAGAAAAGCCTTGTGCTTTGGGTATGTTAGCTTTTTCAGGTTCAGTCGAATTTCAGATATTGTTTCAACTTTTCACGTGCACATCTTCTGGCTAATTCTTTAAATTTAATTGTAGGCAAAGCCTCTTCTGGAGAGCAATGCAGTTAAGGAGCTTGTTGATCCTTCTCTTAGTGATAGTTATAATCTAGGGGAGATGGATCGTGTGCTCCTGACTGCCTCTTTGTGCATTGATCAGACTCCACTTCTACGGCCTCGAATGAGTCAGGCAAGTAGTAGGAAGCTTACAACCCCCTTTACTTTTTATTCTCAAGTGCAATTGGGATTTACTTGTATTATTTTTTGGTTTAAAAACTTATCTGCTTCAATGTTCTTATAAATGGTGTGATGTTGGTAGTTGTTGGTGGAAATCAAACAAATTGGAAAATCGGTAAAGGTTTATACAAATATTACAGCATTCTACACAGTTTTTTTATGTTGATTAACATGAAATCTCTACAACTCACATAATAAAAATAGAATAGTTATCTCAAATTAAGAAATTGGTCTCGGGTGAAAATGGACAACGGCCTAGTTAACAAATAACATTTGTCAAGGTCGATTACTTGATTTCTATTTTTATATTTAGTATGTATGTCTATAACGAATGTTTTCTCAAGGCTTTTATCATTCCCATGTTCATTTCCTATCCGCTGTAAGGAGGATAATTTAGTCCCACACCTGCATGGACTAGTCATGTATGATTCAGTATTTAGGTAACGGATCCAGCTGATCTCTTTTCCTCATCCACCTCCCTCATTCCAGGACACACACACACACGCAGAGAGAGACATACTTGTGTGCGTGCATCTTAGGTGGTCTGTTTCCAAGTCTAGTTTGAGCTTGCACAATTTTGATTCTACAATTTATTTGGTTTACCCTTGTGGGTAAAAAGCCCCGTGCCATCCAGATCATTTTAAATACGACAGATGGTCTATATGTCTCGGTTCTTAGTGTTAACCGATTTTAATGGAGACTCTAGATGTATATGCGTGTCTATTTTATCTGGAAGGGTGTGTGTCAATTTTTCTTTGAAGCAAGTTTAAGGTGGGATTGTTCATATAGACACTACGATCTCCTATCTTAATCAAGAAAACTTTATTGGAGGTCATGTAAATGTGCTGCTAAGACAGATGACTGATAGTTCTATGGAACTTATACAAAAATTACCAATTTGCTTTTCGGCATGAGAATGGCAGCTCCTTTTAATTATTAAATGGTAGATCACATATTTTGTGTCTTAGGTGGTGGCTGGCATATGGAAATTCGGGTATTCCATGTTTGCAAATATTGTGGAAAATATCATGCAGAAAATTCAATTTTTCAATGTTTTGGTACATTAGCTTGATAGAAAAGAAAATATCGAGTAAATATCATGTAGAAAAGGCTCATGCACTGTTACAATAAAACTATAAAGCTAAACCTGCATGGGCAAAAGGGGAAGGGAATTTGTAACACTGCCTCACGGCCTCGCCGGTTATAGAATAGATAGCGGCAGAATTAATACAAATGCAACAAGCAAATAGTAAATAGCAGGTTGAATATAATTGTCTTTCGTTACTTGCAGGTTATAGAACTTCTAAGCGGTGATGATTACAACCCCACGTGTCCGAGAGTACGTCAAAAGAAGTTACTTCAAAGGACTTACTCAGAAGAGCTTAATGATGTAGAAGAATACAACTCAACAAAGTACTTGCGCGATCTGAATAGACTCAAGCAGATAGCTTTGGCTACTTAGAGGCACTTCAAAACTTCTATTACTGGTAGTTCTTGTAAGAAATGCCACAATGTGCTTGTTTCAAATGCCAGAATCCTTTCGGGGTTTTTTTTTGGTAAATAGCGCCCTTAGGTTTTACTTGTACATAGAGGCTGGGGGCTTAATCTCATGTTTTCGAGGTATCTTATTTGTTAGAACTTCAAATTGTGCTAAAATTTCAAATTGTGCTAAAATTTCAATTGTGCTAAAATTTCAAAAACTCCAAAATAAAGAAAGCAAGATCTCAAAAGAGAAAATAATGAAACACTCCCACACAAAAAAATAAATAAATTAATCACCTCATAAAAAAATAAAATCCTACATGAAAGGAAAAACAAGCTCACATATAAAAGAGAATAAAATACTCATACAAAGAAAAAGAGCACGAAATAGAAATTTAGAATAAGATCTCATCAAAAATTAGGCGAAACCTATCCAGATCTAAAATAGAGTTTGGGATTTTTTGACAAGAAAGAAAGTGCATGCAAATCACTGAAATGAGTTAACTAACACCATAAGCAACTTAGGATGGCAGAGTTATGATAGGTTAAACATTGAGCTTTTACTTATGGAGTCATGCACGTGAGTATCCTATAAAAATAATTTTTTTAAAAAAATTAAAAATGAATTACAGGTTGAGTACAAAAATGACGGATAAAAAGATTATTAAATAAATTAATTAATATTTTTTTTGGGTATCCACGGCCACGTGTATAAGTAATATTTTGTTTACTCGAGTTACAAAATGACAAGAGATTACCAATGGCCTTTGGCTTAGTTGGTGTACTAGGCCCCTTGCTAAGTAAGAGGTCTTAGATTCAATTAGAGATAATTTTTATAAAAATAAAAAAAAGCCACAATTAAGATAGTCGTACAAATTCTTTTTGTGAGTTATTTTATTCATAAACTGATAAAAGTATTCTTTTAAATAATCGTTTATGCTCCACCAAAACGCTTGAAACTAAGTGGGTTTGATTAAATATAAAGTCCCTTTACTTTTTCTTAATCCTTTTGTTAAAGTATCTATTCCTATATAATTCTTAGGATGTATATTACGTCAGGCCTGATCCGGGAATTCATATTGGATTAGGCCTAATGGACCGTCAACCTGGTAGTCTTCCATGAGGACTTTTGAGTCCGATAAACTTGGGTTAAGTCCCTAAACCAATCTGGACTGTGACTGTTTACTATATCTAATCCGAATTAGAATAGAAATCAGGTTTCTAGATGGTTTAGGATATTACCTTCCTATTCAAATTATAACATGTTGATAGACAATCCTAAGAGTAATCGGTAAGAGTCAGGTATGCACTATAAATACCCAGTCAATGATGGAGGTAAATGTTACGCACACATACACATTATTCTACTATACTAGATACTCAAACCTCTATTGTTGCCCAATCTCGAAACATTCAGTAACATTCACACCGGAGGAGTCCATTAACGGTCCAAACCGTTATAACTTTTGTGCAGATATTCTTTTCAGACGGTCAGTAAAACAATCGAACAGAATCAAACGTCAACAATAATAATAGATAAAATAGGAATATATAAGAGATACGAGAGACAGTCCTTGCAATCAATCCTATTAGATGGTACTTATTATTCAAATAATAGATTATTCAAATATTAGATTTTCTATATATATATATATATATATATATATATATGAGTTTGCAACACTTTTTTGTCCTTTGCCTTGGGTATGTTAGTATAGTACTGTAATAGTAAAATAGTAAATGCTCAATATATTTGTAAGACCCCGAATTTTATGAAATACAAAATTTAATTTTTCTTCATATATATATTTTTTTGAAACAGTAAGTGGTTAAATCGATAAAGTTAAAAGTTAAGGATGTTATGTGCAAATTTTATTTTGTCGGACAATATTCGCTTTGTCGGGGAATATTCGTTTGGTCGGGGAATATTCGTGCCGTACGACGGCGCCGAAATAATAAATTATTGGTGGACCCCACAACGGAATATTTGTCGGATATAGAAAACGACAGAAGTAACCTTTTTAAATAAAAATAGTCAACGGAACTGTTAAAATACCGGTGATAAAAGAATAGTAGCATACGGTAGTTTATGGTATTTTCTGTAGCACACGGTACTCTACAGTAACACACGGTATTGCATAGTGTCTCATATTATTGGTCTGATAATTGACACCGTAACTGTTACGCATCATTTCATCGATAATTGTCACTGCATAATATTTTATATTATCAATTCAATAATTGTTGTTACACAGTATTTTGCATTATTGATTTAATAATTGTCATTACACTGTATTTTATATCATTGAGTCAATAATTGTTGTTGCACTGTTTTTAAAATTATTGAACCTAATAATTGTCACAGTAACATATGCACAGTAATTCACATTATTGAATCAATAATTGTCATTACACAGTAACGTATGCTTTATTTTACATTATTGTTATCTCTATTATGATGTTATTTAAACAGTTGTATTTCATTAATTTATTGACTTGATATCTAAGAGCTAACTATACTGTATTTATAACAATTAGTCATAATAATTGAATTGATAAAGTTATTTGTTTATAATATAAAGTTAGGTGATTATTAGGTGATATGAAATGAATGGTGTAGATTAAAGTGTGAATTATTGTTGAATAATTGAATTGATTTGTTTATAATATAAAGTTAGGTGATTATTAGGTGATATGAAATGAATGGTGTAGATTAAAGTGTGAATTATTGTTGAATAATTAAATTGATTTGTTTATAATATAAAGTTAGGTGATTATTAGGTGATATGAAATGAATGGTGTAGATTAAAGATAATATAATATTTGAAATGGATGGTGTAGATTAAAAGGTGATCTTTAAATGAATGGTTTAGATTAAATGAATGATAAGATTTTTGGCTATAAATAGAAGCCTTAACTTAAGGATTTTTCATAAACTTCCTTACTTGTTCTTTCTTTCTCTCTCTAAATACTTCTTGTGAAAGTTCTCTCTAAGTGTGCTTAAGTCATCTTGAGTATTTGTGAAGATCTATAAGTATACGTGTACTGTTCAAGTTAATCAACCTCATTTAAATCAATATCCAGTCACGTGTTACGGTAAGGGATACCATCTTTTTCATCTTCCATTATTCAAACGTACTATGGTAAGGGATTATCATTATTTGATTCTCGATAATAATATTGTTTCTTCCTTACTCATAAGACGTGCCTTTTATTTCCATGTATTAAATTGTGGGAATAACCTTACGGAGCGGATTGCCGCCTGTTGGTGAATAACCTTTCGTATTCATTCATTATT
Source organism: Hedera helix (assembly GCA_947179155.2). Taxonomy (NCBI): domain Eukaryota; kingdom Viridiplantae; phylum Streptophyta; class Magnoliopsida; order Apiales; family Araliaceae; genus Hedera; species Hedera helix. Next base: position 23,301,202 of record OX359284.1, read on the forward strand.
AATCTCTGAGAATAACCTTACGGAGCGGATTGCCGCCTGTTTGGTGAATAACTCTTTGTACTCAAATTCTATTAAATTGTGGGAATAACCTTACGGAGCGGATTGCCGCCTGTTGGTGAATAACCCTTTGTATTAATTTCCTTCACCTTTTGTTAATCAAACCTGCTATGGTAAGGGATATTATTTTCTTTCATACTCCTAAATCGAAATTTATTATGGAACTATTGCTTCTATAATTCCTGAAAATATTATATGTTCCATAATAGTTGAACTTCATTATTTCAACTGAACCTTCCTATTTACGTGAACCTTTCTATTGAATTGTAACCGTTATTCTGAACTGTGGATCTTGAATATCATTTTTAAATTTCACTCCACATCATGTTGACAATTTGGACATTATTTGAATCTGTACAAAGTAAACTTCCGATACTTATTGTTATCTTATTTCTTCTGTTCATCATTTATATCATTCTAATCATCCAAAAATCAAGCTGTTGTGAATATCTGTGGCCGGGGGCACAGATGTGATATATTTGTTGAACAGATGATAGGTTAAAGGCGATATAATAGGTTAAAGGCGATACATCTGTTCGGTGTCTTTTATGGCACGTGGTGAATGTTCTCTTTGGCCCGTAGTGCAAAGATGAACTGTTGTTTGGTATGATTATGACCAAAGGCTGAATCTGGTATAATCATGACCGTTGGTGTTATATTGAATGTCTTTGGCCCGTAGTGCAAAGATGAACTGTTGATTTGCATGATTATGATCAGGAACTGTGAATTTTTATTATCATGACTAATGGTATTTCAGATGATAAAAGTTGATGATGTTTTTACAAAAAAGAGAAGCGAGTGGACATTATAGTCTGCATTATTCTTCTAATAGATTGCTCATTCCGCTGCTATTATTGATCTGAACATTGTTTAAGAATTTAACTACAGTTTTTGATATAAACCTTGTAGTCTATTGTATTCTATCAAGAACTCAACTGTTGAAGACTAATGATAATTTATTCGTCACTATCTTAGTCATGATATTCTTTACTGGGCTATTTGAGCTCACCCTTTCTTTTGTTCCATTGTTTTTCAACAGGAGATGAAAACATAACAGGGTCTAGCCGGGGAATGGAGTGAGGGTCCGAGGAATAGTTATCATAGTTTTCACGTTTTGTAAAATAGTGTGGCAATAATAGTGAAGACTTAGTTGTGTATTATTATACACTGTATTGTTGTACGTTGTGCTTTGTTGTAATAATTTTGTTGTAGTCTTTTGACGACTCAAGTATGGGCTGTGTGGGCCCAGATTTGGGGGCGTCACAGTTGGCATCAGAGCTTAGGGATATGGTCTTTAATGGCGATCTGGGGTAGAACTAGGAGGGGAGAGACGAATAGAATCAGTCACTAGTGTGTCCTACCTAAAATAGATTTTATTATCTAATGAGTCGATTTGAATGTAGGAACATGAAGTGATGAGTCAGTTTATTTGAACTAACATTTATTTTGTGACCACAGTTAATTATGACATCTGGAAATCAGGAGGTTAACTATGAAATTACCGAAACAAATGTAGCTGCAAAACAAGAGGCGACGAATAATCTTCTTACAAACTCAGAGTTGAATCATTTGCCTAAGGCAAAAATTATGCGTGTTCTATCCAGTAAGGATGAAGGTGAAAGCTCTGCTACAGTCGTTCCAGATCCATTCTTAGAAGCAATTAAAGGAAGTAACGAACTTGCGGAAATTATTGCCTTTAATTCACTCATTAATTGGGAGAGTGATATCACATGGTTATGCTCTATAACAAAGGATCAGAATATATGGACTTTTCATATTAGTCTTTGGGATTTATGGTGTTCCAGCTATGATTTTCAAGATTATTTAAAAATGATGTTTCTATACTTTTGGGCGTTACAATTTAGAGGAATTCAGGTTAAGTTAGTCACTATCGTGGAAACTGCAGTCTATCGAAAATACTATTTTAATGGAAATCATTGGTACCTTACTACTGATGAAGTTGATGAACCCGAGAAACAGTTTGCTAGAAAATTATTCAGTGGTATTCCCATGGTTGAAATACGTGAAGATCCGAATGAAGTATTCGGAATTCGATTTGACGATAACAGTCAAGAAACCGAATGAGGTGATAACCGGTAAGCTATTCATAAATTCTCGTGAAGTCTACGCTTTGTTAGATACTGGCTCTATCCACTCTTTTATCTCACCTATATGTACTCAACGTTTAAATTTGACTATTGAAAACTTAAATCTTGTCTTATCAGTTGAAACCTCATTGGGAGAAATACCTATTACATTTACTATCTATAAATCTTGCCTAGTTCAAATCAACAACCTCACATTACCTGTTGACCTTATTTCTTTGGAGATGCGTGAATTTGATGTGATTTTAGGAATTGATTGGTTGACTACCCATCATGCTAAAATTGATTGTTTTCATAAGATTATTAGTTTTCATATTCCTAATCAACCTGTCATGCAAATTCAAGTAACTAAACCATTGAAATCTATAACTGTTATTTCTAGCCATAAAGCCATTCGTTTATTGAAAAACGGATGTCAAGCCTTTTTAGCTCATGTCACTGATTTGAACAAAAACACGTCAAACTTGAATGATATTCCCATTGTTAATGAGTTTCCTGACGTTTTTTCTGAGGAACTTTCTGGCTTACCCCAAACCGTGAAATTGATTTTTATATTGATCTTGAACCCGGTACCAAGCCCATTTCCAAAGCTCCCTACCGAATGGCTCCCATTGAACTTCAAGAGTTAAAAGTCCAACTACAGGAATTGTTGGATACCGGTTTCATTCGTCCGAGTGCATCACCTTGGGGTGCTCTTGTTCTATTTGTGAAGAAGAAAGACGGGAGTATGAGATTGTGCATTGACTACCGAGAATTGAACCATGTCACCATCAAGAACAGGTACCCGTTACCTCGGATTGATGACATGTTTGATCAATTGCAAGGCGCTCAACATTTCTCAAAGATTGATCTCCGTTCTGGATATCATCAGTTAAAGGTTAAAGCTGAGGACATTCCAAAGACTGCTTTCAGAACTCGTTATGGGCATTATGAGTTCTTAGTCATGCCTTTTGGACTAACTAATGCTCCTGCAGCTTTCATGGACATGATGAACCGGATATTCAAGGAACATTTGGATCATTTTGTGGTTGTCTTTATTGATGACATCCTCATATACTCCAAGAGTCGCGAGGATCATGAACAACACCTGAGATTGATACTACAAAAGCTCCGTGAAAACAAATTATATGCCAAGTTGAAGAAATGTGAGTTCTGGCTTGAGGAGGTTGCGTTTCTTGGGCATGTGATTTCTAGTCAAGGAATATCAGTCGATCCTGCGAAGATTGAAACGGTACTAAATTGGGAACAACCCAAAACAGTAACCGAAGTCCGAAGTTTTCTGGGTCTAGCTGGTTATTATCGGAGATTCGTAGAAGGATTTTCTCGAATCGCCACTCCATTAACGCAGCTTACTCGGAAAAGCACAAAATTCATATGGAGCGAGGAATGCGAGAAAAGTTTCCAAGAACTCAAGAAGAGACTGGTTTCAGCTCCTGTTCTGACCATACCATCAGGATCAGGAGAATTTGTTATCTACAGCGATGCTTCTGGCAAAGGTCTAGGCTGTGTCCTTATGCAACATGGAAAGGTTATAGCCTACGCCTCTCGACAACTCAAAGATTATGAGAAAAATTATCCTACTCATGATCTAGAGTTGGCAGCAGTCGTTTTCGCGTTGAAGATCTGGAGACACTACTTGTACGGAGAAAAAGTGGATATCTATACAGATCATAAAAGTCTCAAATATTTCTTCACCCAGAAGGAACTCAACATGCGACAACGACGTTGGCTTGAGCTGTTGAAGGATTACGACCACACAATCCAGTATCACCCGGGAAAGGCGAACGTTGTAGCTGACGCTTTGAGCAGAAGATCTTATGCGAATACAAGTGCACTGCTGACAACACAAAAGTGTATTTTGTACGACTTACAAAAGATGGAGATAGAGCTAAAGACACCAGGGACCCACTCGAAGATTGCTCATGTGCGAGTAGAACCAACTTTAATCGATAAAATTAAAGCTGCTCAAGCTACCGATCCGGAACTGATAAACATGATAAAGAAAGTACAAGAAGGTGTCATTCCCGAAGCAAGAATCGACGAGAAAGGAATACTTCGAGTTAACTCTCGACTCTGTGTTCCTAACGATCCTGAATTGAAGCATAAAATCATGATGGAGGCACACAACACGCCGTTTGCAATCCACCCAGGAGGTACCAAGATGTATCGAGATCTTCGACATACATTTTGGTGGAACAATATGAAAAGGGAGATTGCAGAGTTTATCTCAAGGTGCCTAACTTGTCAACGTGTCAAGGCAGAGCATCAAGTACCTAAGGGTCCATTACAACCACTTGAAGTTCCCGAATGGAAGTGGGAACACATCAATATGGACTTCGTGACGGGTCTTCCAAAAGTTTCTCAAGGCTTAGATGCAATTTGGGTGATCGTAGATAGATTGACCAAATCTGCTCATTTCTTGCCTATACGAGAAAACTTTTCACTTGAACGTCTTGCCGGTATGTACATAAATGAGATCGTGAGATTGCATGGCATGCCAGTTTCCATAGTTTCTGATCGAGATCCTAGATTCACTTCACGCTTTTGGATCAGTCTACAAAAAGCTATGGGCACTGAACTACGTTTTAGTTCTGCATACCATCCTCAAACGGACGGACAATCGGAAAGGACGATCCAGACCCTCGAAGATCTTTTGAGACTTTGTGTATTAGACTTCAAAGGAAGTTGGGATAAGTACTTGCCATTGGTGGAATTTTCTTACAACAACAGTTACCAAGCAAGCATAGGCATGGCTCCATTCGAGGCTTTGTATGGAAGGAAGTGTCGCTCTCCAATATGTTGGAATGAGGTAGGAGAAGCAAAATTGTTGGGACCCGAGTTGGTACGCTTGACGACCGAAAAGATCCAAATGATCCGACAACGAATACAGACCGCACAAGAACGACAAAAGAGTTATGCTGATCTTCATCGGAGAGACGAAAGTTTCAACGTCGGAGATCATGTATTCTTACGTGTTTCTCCATGGAAAGGGGTTACGAGATTCGGAAAAAGAGGAAAGCTCAACCCTCGATTTATTGGCCCATTTGAAATCCTCGATCGAATAGGAACCGTAGCCTACAGACTAGCCCTACCACCAAGTATGTCTCGCATCCATAACGTTTTTCACATATCTATGTTACGTAAATATGTGAAGGACCCAAACCACGTCATTGAGTTAGAACCAGACGTTATAGCAGAGGATTTAACATACGAGGAAGTACCTGTTAAGATTCTAGATAAGAAGGAGCAGATCCTACGCTCAAAGGTTATACCTCAAGTTAAGGTTTTATGGAGGAACCAAGATACTGAGGAAATGACCTGGGAGCTAGAATCTGAGATGAAATCTAAGTATCCTTACCTCTTCGATATGTCAGGTACGTCAATTTCGGGGACGAAATTTCATAAGGAGGGGAGGTTGTAAGACCCCGAATTTTATGAAATACAAAATTTAATTTTTCTTCATATATATATTTTTTTGAAACAGTAAGTGGTTAAATCGATAAAGTTAAAAGTTAAGGATGTTATGTGCAAATTTTATTTTGTCGGACAATATTCGCTTTGTCGGGGAATATTCGTTTGGTCGGGGAATATTCGTGCCGTACGACGGCGCCGAAATAATAAATTATTGGTGGACCCCACAACGGAATATTTGTCGGATATAGAAAACGACAGAAGTAACCTTTTTAAATAAAAATAGTCAACGGAACTGTTAAAATACCGGTGATAAAAGAATAGTAGCATACGGTAGTTTATGGTATTTTCTGTAGCACACGGTACTCTACAGTAACACACGGTATTGCATAGTGTCTCATATTATTGGTCTGATAATTGACACCGTAACTGTTACGCATCATTTCATCGATAATTGTCACTGCATAATATTTTATATTATCAATTCAATAATTGTTGTTACACAGTATTTTGCATTATTGATTTAATAATTGTCATTACACTGTATTTTATATCATTGAGTCAATAATTGTTGTTGCACTGTTTTTAAAATTATTGAACCTAATAATTGTCACAGTAACATATGCACAGTAATTCACATTATTGAATCAATAATTGTCATTACACAGTAACGTATGCTTTATTTTACATTATTGTTATCTCTATTATGATGTTATTTAAACAGTTGTATTTCATTAATTTATTGACTTGATATCTAAGAGCTAACTATACTGTATTTATAACAATTAGTCATAATAATTGAATTGATAAAGTTATTTGTTTATAATATAAAGTTAGGTGATTATTAGGTGATATGAAATGAATGGTGTAGATTAAAGTGTGAATTATTGTTGAATAATTGAATTGATTTGTTTATAATATAAAGTTAGGTGATTATTAGGTGATATGAAATGAATGGTGTAGATTAAAGTGTGAATTATTGTTGAATAATTAAATTGATTTGTTTATAATATAAAGTTAGGTGATTATTAGGTGATATGAAATGAATGGTGTAGATTAAAGATAATATAATATTTGAAATGGATGGTGTAGATTAAAAGGTGATCTTTAAATGAATGGTTTAGATTAAATGAATGATAAGATTTTTGGCTATAAATAGAAGCCTTAACTTAAGGATTTTTCATAAACTTCCTTACTTGTTCTTTCTTTCTCTCTCTAAATACTTCTTGTGAAAGTTCTCTCTAAGTGTGCTTAAGTCATCTTGAGTATTTGTGAAGATCTATAAGTATACGTGTACTGTTCAAGTTAATCAACCTCATTTAAATCAATATCCAGTCACGTGTTACGGTAAGGGATACCATCTTTTTCATCTTCCATTATTCAAACGTACTATGGTAAGGGATTATCATTATTTGATTCTCGATAATAATATTGTTTCTTCCTTACTCATAAGACGTGCCTTTTATTTCCATGTATTAAATTGTGGGAATAACCTTACGGAGCGGATTGCCGCCTGTTGGTGAATAACCTTTCGTATTCATTCATTATTAATCTCTGAGAATAACCTTACGGAGCGGATTGCCGCCTGTTTGGTGAATAACTCTTTGTACTCAAATTCTATTAAATTGTGGGAATAACCTTACGGAGCGGATTGCCGCCTGTTGGTGAATAACCCTTTGTATTAATTTCCTTCACCTTTTGTTAATCAAACCTGCTATGGTAAGGGATATTATTTTCTTTCATACTCCTAAATCGAAATTTATTATGGAACTATTGCTTCTATAATTCCTGAAAATATTATATGTTCCATAATAGTTGAACTTCATTATTTCAACTGAACCTTCCTATTTACGTGAACCTTTCTATTGAATTGTAACCGTTATTCTGAACTGTGGATCTTGAATATCATTTTTAAATTTCACTCCACATCATGTTGACAATTTGGACATTATTTGAATCTGTACAAAGTAAACTTCCGATACTTATTGTTATCCTATTTCTTCTGTTCATCATTTATATCATTCTAATCATCCAAAAATCAAGCTGTTGTGAATATCTGTGGCCGGGGGCACAGATGTGATATATTTGTTGAACAGATGATAGGTTAAAGGCGATATAATAGGTTAAAGGCGATACATCTGTTCGGTGTCTTTTATGGCACGTGGTGAATGTTCTCTTTGGCCCGTAGTGCAAAGATGAACTGTTGTTTGGTATGATTATGACCAAAGGCTGAATCTGGTATAATCATGACCGTTGGTGTTATATTGAATGTCTTTGGCCCGTAGTGCAAAGATGAACTGTTGATTTGCATGATTATGATCAGGAACTGTGAATTTTTATTATCATGACTAATGGTATTTCAGATGATAAAAGTTGATGATGTTTTTACGAAAAAGAGAAGCGAGTGGACATTATAGTCTGCATTATTCTTCTAATAGATTGCTCATTCCGCTGCTATTATTGATCTGAACATTGTTTAAGAATTTAACTACAGTTTTTGATATAAACCTTGTAGTCTATTGTATTCTATCAAGAACTCAACTGTTGAAGACTAATGATAATTTATTCGTCACTATCTTAGTCATGATATTCTTTACTGGGCTATTTGAGCTCACCCTTTCTTTTGTTCCATTGTTTTTCAACAGGAGATGAAAACATAACAGGGTCTAGCCGGGGAATGGAGTGAGGGTCCGAGGAATAGTTATCATAGTTTTCACGTTTTGTAAAATAGTGTGGCAATAATAGTGAAGACTTAGTTGTGTATTATTATACACTGTATTGTTGTACGTTGTGCTTTGTTGTAATAATTTTGTTGTAGTCTTTTGACGACTCAAGTATGGGCTGTGTGGGCCCAGATTTGGGGGCGTCACAATATTGAGCTATTTAACTACGAAAAACTCCTTCTCATTATTAATAAATTATTTTTTAAAAGTAATTATTTACTTACTATAATATTTCCAAGAAAATCTTAATTCTTAGGTACTAATCTTGTGAAACATAAGGGCATTAGTTAACTATGAGTTATATGCATTTTGTATTTCCTAATTTACCTTTATTTTATACTTTACATTCTACATTTTATAAATGAACACTTTTCATTTCATACTTTTATTAGTGAGACTATTTTGCTCCTAAAAAGACCGAGCATAGATCAAAACAACCTAACTCTATCAGCTCAATTAACGATTTTTTAGTCGGAGAGTGTTATGTGTCAATACTCTAAAAATGTGTGATCCAAATTGCCCATTTATAAAGTGTGGGATGCAAGTACAAAAGAAGAGTAAACTAGAGGATGCAAAATGCATTTAAGCCCTATTTGTTTCAACTTTTTCTTCAACTTCTACCTTCTTAGAAGCTACATACTCGTTAACTATATATCCTTTTATATTAGGCAAGTTTCGGGGCACCAAACCGATCCAGCCCAACATTTTTAACCTGGCCCAAATGTTTTTAGTGGGGTATAGAGATGGACCTCCAGTTTTTGACATGTGAATCGCCTTGGAATCGCCCTAGCCTGGCTAGCTCAAAATTTAATTTAATATATTTCTATGTACTATTTAACTAATTTCATATTTATTATATAATTAGAATTACTAATAATAAGTAATGTAATATATCATTCAAAATTTTATTTAAAATTATAATTATGTATTGTTCATCGATATTTTAAAAATCGTGAAATTCTATTATTATTATTATTATTATTATTATTATATAGAAGTATCTTCTTTTTATTTATATATTTATTATTTTTACTAGTTTTGATATCAAATCTAGGAACAAGAAACGTGAATTTTCCTTTGTACACACGTCACTTAATACAGTGGATATTATTAGTGTAGACCGCAATCAAGGAGTGTATAATTTATACAGTAAGTTGATACATTTCTTAATCTTAATTTATATTATAAAGCGAGGGAAAGGAATGGTAAAAATATAAAAGTGATTTTTTTATTACTATTTTATTTTATTCTTTAAATTTTTTTAATTTACTTTTACTCTTTTTTTCTTTTTAAGTATCTCTCATCTCTTATTTTTTAATATTTTATTTTTTTTCTTGTAACAACACTACGTAGTATGTAACCATAAATTAGAAATACATAAAACTAATCAATATGCATGAGTTTGGTGAATATTTTTTTTATTAAGTCTATACACAATGAACATGAATTTTCATTCCCCATATTTTGATTAACATCAATAATATCATTTATTGATTTTTTGATATTTTAATAAAGATGATATGACATTAATTAAATAAGATTAATTAACCAAAGGTGATTATCTCAAGATAAGAAAAAATTATTCAGTACTTCTGACGTGTATCATATATGAAATTTACGCAAATCTCATATGAGATATATATATGAGGTTTAGGCAAACTTTATATTTAGACTCATTGTAGAAGTTAAAATAACAATATGTGATTAATGGAAAGCACTATCTGACCCTGATCCTGAAACTTTAAATAATTACTCCAAGATAAGTGTCTATCCTTTTAGTGTACAATATAAAATTCAATTTATCCCTCAACATAAGTGAGAAATACACTAAAAAGTGATAAAGGTAAATATCTCCTAAATTTTTTTGCTATTTTTTCTTTTGACTGCTTCCTCAGGTTTCTTGAGACTCTAGAATGAAATGTATCTTTAAAATTAACTTATAATAATAGTACAGATTCTCGAAACCCAAAAAAAAAGAAGATAAATTATACTTTTTAATTATAAAAAAGTATAATTAAACTAATATAATATTAAATTATTTAAGATAAAAAATTTAAAACCCCTAATATTATTCTAATTTGATTAATATATATCACGAATGCTTTACCCATGCCAAAAAAATCAAATTTTGTGTATAATTAAACTAATAAAATAGTAAATTATTTGAGACAACAAAATTAAAATCCCTACTATTATTCTAATTTGATTAATATATGTCACCAATGCTTTGCCCATGCCAAAAAAAATAAATCAATTTTTGTATTATTCCATAAAAAAATAAGAAAAAAACACAAAATAATGAAATGGAAAGAAGAGAAAGAAAGATAGCAGGACACGTAGGTTGAGTGTATTGAGATGTTATTGAAGAACCCAGTTACGTTAGCAATACTCTCTTTATTATATTACTATTAATTTATTAATTATTACGGCGTGTTTCGCGATAAATAAATTGACCTTAAATCAACCTTTTCTTCCGAATCTCATTTAACTTATTCCCCAACAATCTGCCGTGCGTAAACTAATTTTGTACTCTTTCGTTTCTCTCCTTTCAACTTCATATCATTATATTAAAGGGGTGTCACTGAAATTTCACAAATTTACGGTGAGTAATATTTTTTAAATAATTTTTAATATTTATTATTGTATTAATTAAAATTAAAAAAATTAAAATTAATTTTAAATTTAATTTTTAAAAAAAATTAATAATAATCAAATAATATAAAATGAATAGAGTGTATAATAATCTACATATGTATAATATATTCCTTAGCTGTTAGATTTTATTTTTAATGATTCTAAAAATATTAGACGAAATACTGCTCTCATCTACTATTAGTCATGGATCAACTCTCTCTCTCTCTCTCTCTCTCTCTCTATATATATATATATATATATGAAAGGTTGATTTAAAAGCATATATTTTAAACATTATATCTCATTAAGTAATATATATTTATTAAAATGACTTTTTGAAGATTTTTTGATGACATTTTCATAAATAAAAAATAAATAAATAGGGCCGCAGAATGTCACATCATGTCACGTCTTCTTTTAATATTATTTTTTTAAGAAAAATTCAAAACGACGTCGTTTTGATAAATGTGTGTTATTTAAGAGAGGTATGTTATAATATATATATATATATATATATATATATATTATATCTTTTGCAGTATGTATAATGATATGCAATTATGAATGCTGGAATTTCAATGTCATAAATGAGCTTTAATTATAGAATTTTAGATATACTTCTCAAAATCTCCTTCCACATAAGTGGATATTACATATGAATTAAGAGTAAATGTAATTTTGATATTTGTCATTTAATTCAAAAGAAAAATATATTCATAATATGCAACTTTGCAGAAAATATTGAAACATAATTAGAATATCATTATACTTCAATTTAGGGATAAAGTTCATTGTTAAGCTCCCTAACACTTATCTTAGGATTATTGTCTTATTAATTTGCGTTATACTTACTAATTTATTTGAATTAAAAAAAATTCTCTCTCAATTCTCAAAATTAATTCTATAAATAATAGAAATATAAGAAAATTACAATAGTTGAGGCAATTTATTATAATAAATAGCAAGAAACATATTTTCTTACAAAGTTTCATTTTACATGTGATATTATAAATTCTATAGTCGCATAAAATTTGAAAACGAAAAAAGATTCTTCATGTTGAAAAAAAAAATTACAATTTAGATAGATTACAAAAAATCTCGATTGTCAATTATTACATAAGCTAGATGTAATATAATTTTTAATATAATATTCTGGATATCTGCAAACTCTTTTTTATCTTTTTTTTACTCATTCTTATGTAATGGGAAATACTATTAACAGAAATATATATTTCATCGAAAGAGGTAATTTACCTTCTAAATTTGATTTATTCAATTACAATAATACAAAAATATTGGACAAACTTTTTAATTATATGACCTAGAAAAAAAATACTATTATTATCTATGATTATGTTAGAGAGCATAACATTAAGATTCACCCCATGCGATCCAAATCGGGATTAATTGCAGTCTCCTCATGTTAATCGCAGTGGCCCTCACCCAAACTTTGTTTGATTGAAAAGATTTGAACACAACAATTATCACAAGTTTTGATTTCACCATTTTGAATATTTGGCAAAAAGAAAAGAAAAGAAAAGAAAAAAAGTGGTAGTTAGACTAGGGAGGCAAATGATATTGTGAGATAAACTAAGTCGACATTTTTGAAAATTTGGCAAAAAACTTACATATTGCGCAATTAACAAAGAGAGAGAATATATATATATATATATATATATATATATATATATATATATATATATGATTAAAGTACTTATTAAACTCCAAAATTATAGAAATCTTGAGGTTTATATTTTAATTTAGATTAAAAAAATACAATTTATATTTAAAATTGAGGACATATTTTATTTAATGGAAAGAATTTTAGAGTGCAATTTGTCTAACAAAATTTTGAAAAAAACATTTTGTCTGAATATTTTAAAAAAAATACACTTAAATATATTTTAAATATTAAAAAATAAATTTAAAATTCTTAGGTCCAATTTGTACTTTAACCTATATATATAGATAGACTTAAATATACATATAGATATAGAGAGAGATAGAGAGAGGAGTGAGAAAGAGGAACCGTCTCAGTTCAGGTCAAACCCAATACAACATCTAACACCAAATACTCACCGGTGTTATCTCCGCGTTTACAATTGGATTCTCAATTTCCCTCGACCCTCGGCTGCAAGTGGTGGCGGAGAAGTGGTAGTTTTCGGTAACTTTACCTGTAGCCGGTAAAAAACCTTCGAAGTAGTTCTCTTTCGATTATGAGGAAAAACCAAAACATCAACAATAATAAGGCTAAGAACGACAACACTACAAATGGCTTCATCCCAAATTCATTCAGGTTTATTTCCTCTTGTATCAAAACGGTATCTTCTAATGTCCGCTCCGCCGGTGCCTCAGTCGCCGGTTCCATATCCGGCGACTCTGATGATCCTCATAAAGACCAGGTATTTCTAATTATTTCGGCGATCAGTTTATTAATATTTATTGTGAAGTGTTTTGTCATTTTAGTTGAATGAAGTTTGAATTTTCCCCCAAATCACTTGATCAATTTGATTTTTGTTTGAAAATTGTTGTGGTTGGATACTAAGAGAATGAGGGGGGGGGGGGGGGGGGAATGAAATTCATTTTCGTTTGAGAAATGAAAATATTTGTTTAGATAGTTCATATATTACTACTGCATTAGGATTCTGTGGTTTGTTAAATTCAGTATTTGGTTATAGCCTAATTAGGGAAACCTTGATTAATGATTTTGCCTTTTGTCTTTCAGTAAATTGTTCAATTTAGATTTAGTTTTATATAATTCGTAATTTAGATTTAGTTTTCATATAAATCGTGTTTCTTGCTGAATTGCGGCTTTGTACTGGTCTATTTATTGGAGTTCAAGATCCAATAAACACCTGATTGGTTAATGAAGGTGCCGCCAGCACAGACATTCGTATACAAAAGAAACCCAAAGAAACCCGTTAGGTTCCTCTATTAGGAACGCACAAAGAGAACCACAAATAAAATATAAAGACTAAGTATTGCTTTGTTTAATGTGATCAAGTCGTATGTCTCTTTTGTTCCTTCCATAGGCACACACCTCTTTTGTTCCTTCGATATGCATGCCTCTTTTTTTCCTTCGATATGCATGCCTCTTTTTTTCCTTCGATATCCTTTTTTGTTCTTTCGATATGCTCCTTGAGAAGTGCATTTCTTCTCATTTTACTTTACAAAGCAAACTAGCATCTTCCCCATCCCCCTCTGCCTCTAGCTGAGAACCTTAGATAGAGAGCTCACTTCAGATCTGTTTGCTGTCAAAGTTTTCCAATTAACCTTGATCTCCCTCTCACAGTCCCACTAAATATGTCTCATAGAACTGAAAAATAAATCCACCTCTTCCATTTTCTTCTACAGTAGAATTTTGAGGTGAATGTATTGTAACGGAAAATCCACCCCTCCAATTAACCTTGTAATTCTTTTCCACTACTCTTTTTTTCTTACTTTTATTGTGCTGTACAAAAACCTCCATAAATACTTCTAAAGCATATTCGACCAAATTGCTTCAATTTCTTATTGTTTATACTTTCCTCTCTCGGGTAGAGTTGCTTTCTAATCCAGTAAGTGGTATTCAAACTCAAATGAGTCTCCGTAGAGAAACTCATTCTTTTTTACTTTGTTAATTATATTGTGCTTCTGATTCAAGTTGAAGGAAAGATATAACTACTAAAGTTTATAATCTTTGAGCTTGAGTGTTTAGTTTTATGAAAGTTGCTACAAGATCTTTCAACCTGGTCAAAATAAGTTAAGGTGGTAAAGTTTGATCATCTTTGTTACCATATCAGATAGTAACTTTTTGATTTAAATTAGAACTTGTATTTTAATTCTTCCTTCCATTTTTACCCTTTGATTTTCCTCCCTTTCCCATTGTGTTGGGAAATATATTCCCTCGCTCATTTGTTTTTCTCTGTTATTGAAGTTTTCCTATATATTTTGTGAGTGTCTGTGTTGTGGGGTTGGGGTGCAACTGCTTGATTCTATGTCATGCAGAATTGGGCATGAACTATTCACATTATCTTGGTCGTAAAAGGGCTTGTACATGCAAAGAACAATCACTAACCACACTTATGGGTTGTTTCAATTTTCAGGAAATATGTTTTTGCAAACATGTATGCTTTTTGGCTGTTGTGTTCGCTTCATACTCAAAACATCAAATCTTAGTATGTTACCACATGCTACTTATTTAATTTATAATGATATGGTGTAGAATGTTGCTCTTTTGGACATAATAACATAACTTCATCATTGATAATCTTCACATGATAGCGGATGATAAGATATTATAATATGTAGTTTGTGGACTAGATTGGGAAGATGATCTTCTTGTGGATTTTCAAAACAGCTGTTTGGTTTTTGGACAACAACAATCATGTATATAATTCATAAGGAGTGAAGGTTAATATAGGAGAATAATGAGCAAGAGTTTGGATTTCACGTATTTGATGCCTTCCTATAGTAGAAATGTTAGTTACTAGAATAGAGCTTACACTTTGTTTCTGAGTTTTGGACGGAAAAGAAAAGAACATAAAACTTAATTAGAACATAAAAGAAAAGAATAGAAAACTTAAATTTATATTTTGTGTTGTTTTTGAGTTTTTAATAGAAAAGAAAAGAATAGAATTATTATTATTATTTTTTCTTGTTGTGTTTCTGAGTTCCAATGAAAAGAAAAGAAAAAGATCACTTTTATAAATTTACCCTTCTATTACATGTGATGTATCAATTATAGATAAAACTATTGAATTATGAATCATCTAAGGTTTTGAGTTCTAATTTTTTGTACAATAATTCAATATACTTAAATCCAAGAAATATGAAATTTAGATAATGTAAATTTTATAGATATATCAATTACATGGAAACACACATTTCTGAATAGCAAATTTAGAAATATTATGGCAATTAGCAAAAAAAAAGACAATGGAACATTCATAAGAAGCACAGATGAATTGATAAATGTTTCCCCCTATTTTTTATTTACTTCACAGAATTTCTGAGCCAGTTCTTCATTTGCTCTATCCAAGGCATCATAAACTCTATTTAAGTCCCCTCTCAGCTGCACTACTTGCTCCTTTAGATGCACTTGACACGCAAAAGAATTCACTGTCATTTCCTTATGCCTATTAAGGTCTTTCTTTAATGCAGGTTGCTGTTATTCTATAAGATTGAATGACTCCATTCTCCTAGATAAAGATTCTACCTTGTCATGTTCTTGTAGGTTTTTTAGTGCTTCAGTGAGATCGGTGTTCTTCATCTTTAACTGCTGCTTCAGAAGAGAAAGATCCGTTTCGTTCTCCATGTCTTTGAGATCCTCGTCTTCCTTCTCATCAGCAAGCTTCAATTAAACCTCCTTGAATTTTGATTTCAAAATGAATAACATTACAGAATATTCCTCAATCTGCAACATTAACTGCATTGATTAGGTATTTTACTGATGATATACGTAATAAAAAGAAATTAGGGATACGGGTCATTGGGTTGTAATTTAAAAATTGTTATACTGCAAGTTGAGGATAATATAATAATTATGAAAATATTACTTATTCATTTTTTCTTTTCGTTCCAAATCAGGCCAGTTTTGGCTGAAAAATTTTGGCAGGAAAAGTGCCCAAATTTTTTATCAATTTATTTTCTTTTCCGTTTATTAAAAAATTCAGAAACACAAGAATTGGACAGTTTTCCGTCTGTATATTTTAAAACTCAGAAACATAGTGTTAATGTTTTTGTCCTGAATTTGAGGCCTTTCTCTGTCATGTATACATCTCAATATCAGGCAAAATACCCCAAGTAAATTTTAGTTGTACAAATTGCAGCAATTTGAAACTAAAAATGTCTTATAATTGCATTGAATTCAAAGGAACGTTAATACGTAATAATTAGAAAAGGATTTAGATTTGAATAAGATTGAAACAAAAAGACTATAGGAGATGTTAGTTCTCAATGGAGAAATCCTGGTCTAGAAAAACCATTTCCCATTTTCCGAAAGAGCTATTCAGGAATTAGGGTATCAAAACCAAAATACTAAGACATTCTTTCATATTTATAATTGTCTCGACTTTCAATAATTTCTTCTAGCATTCACTTTTCAATTCTTAGTCATGTCATAACTTAAAAATCTCATTATTCTTCAGTGCAAATGCTCTCCTGTCCAACGTCACTCCAACCTAGGCTGATTAAATGGCAATTGATCCTCCTGGCTCATAGCATCATTGATGTCTTGATTCCTCGATGTTGCAATTAATCCAAATGCAGAGCTGATACTGAGTAGGTCCGAGCGCCCATATTGTCATTTTTCTTAGAATTTTTGGGTCTGAATAGCTATTATTCATAGTTGGGGATGGATGTCATTTATTACTGACAAGATTGATAACTCGTGCAAGTCATGGGCTAGTGTTTATAGTGTAATTTAAAATTGTGGTGTGTCCCATTTGATGTTATAATTTGAGTATTAATAGTATAGTATGGATGATTATAATACATTGAATATGAAATTGAAAAGTTGTATGTATAATTTATATCAAAATCGTTGTACATATTTTCTAATACATGCATGTACATTCTTGGAATAATACAACACATGATAATAAAAGTTTGGTATAATTATGAATATAACATGCATTGTATTAACATAGGTGATGAACTCGGGACTAACTCGTGGCCAACTAAAATGACGCGGTCAATTTATTAATCAATTCAAGAACTTGAAATAATTAAGAATACTTTTAAGAAGAACAATAGGCTTGGCACTTCAAAAAAATCCAGAATTACCTATTAGAAAAGGTAAATCCTCCAATATTTTTTTATTATCATGCGGATTTTTTAAAATCCAGGTGCTGCTAAATAGGCTGTGATTCCTCCGCAGGTGAAGATGCTTTTTGCATTGGAGAGTGCAATTTTTGTTTTTTATTTGGTTGTGTACTGTTTGAGAATGAGAAATCCAATTTAGTTATCTAGGCGTTTTAGTCAACGACTGAACTTATGTATATACACAAAACCTTTGATGGCTGGTGTGATTTTGTATATGTGTCTACATATGTGTGTTGTTTGTGCCCACTAGCTATTAGTTCGCGTAGTATCCAGATCCCACTTGAATAGGAAGTTGCTTTTGCAACATGGATGGGCATCTAGTCCTTACCTGGACATTAGACACCTGGGTGGGCGCAACTATTATCAAGAAAGTAAATATATCTGTATGCAGCAGAGTATTGGCATTTAATTTCCATATTAGATTCGACAGGTTGAAACATTCCTCTTTCCTTTTGTTTGCTGATTTAATTTATTCTAGTTTCCTCTTACATGTAAGAACTGCCAACATATTCTTACCAGTATGCAATGTATTTTTTTGGCAAAATAGGTGTTATGGGCTTGCTTTGACAGATTAGAACTTGGTCCATCTGTAGTCAAGCGTGTTCTACTACTTGGTTACTCCAATGGATTTCAAGTACTTGATGTTGAAGATGCTTCTAATGTCAGTGAATTGGTTTCACGGCGTGACGATGCGGTCACGTTTTTGCAGATGCAGCCTAACCCTGCAAAATTTGATGGTCGTGAAGGATTCAGAGCTTCTCATCCATTGCTGTTAGTAGTAGCAAGTGAGGAGATAAGAAGTTCAGGTTCATTGCAGAATGGGAGGGATGGTCTATTGAGGGATAATTATGTTGAGCCTCAAATGGGAGCCATTATACAGTCCCCTACAGCTGTCCGTTTTTACTCATTAAGATCTCACAGTTATGTTCATGATTTGAGATTCCGGTCAGCTGTGTATATGGTTAGATGTAGCCCAAAAATAGTGGCTGTTGGCCTGGCAGCACAAGTAAGCCTTTACTTTTGTCAACTTTTCTTTAATTTTGTTATAATAGGCTCAGTTAATTTGAGTATTGGATGATAGAATTCATTGACCAAAGCTGTGTCCTTTTGCTCTTAGAAGCTTGATTTGGGTTGGTATCATTAATTTTATACCTGGGAGATGTTGTGAAAAACTTAAGAGGCTACAAGAATGCTGCTAGTTAGCTAAGTGCTCATATGAAGAACATTGTGTTGTCTATATATATATTTTGTTTTTTTTTCTTTCTCATTTTTAACACTCTCTAGAGGTCTGCTGCATGAGCCACACTCCCATCGTTCTTCTTTTTGGAAGATTGGTATTCTGTTCAGTTTGAAATGCCTTGGGAGCATGCATACAGTCATTTCTTGCACAACACAAAATGAGTTTAGAACTGCCCACCCTGACTTGTGTCTGTATATACGGCAGATATATTGCTTTGACGCACTCACTCTTGAGACTAAGTTCAGCGTGCTCACTTATCCTGTTCCTCAGTTGGGAGGCCAACGACTCGTTGGGGTTAATATTGGCTATGGTCCTATGGCTGTGGGCCCCAGGTGGTTAGTTTATGCTTCCAATAATCCGTTGCTGTCAAATGCAGGACGCTTAAGCCCCCAAAGTCTGAGCCCATCTCCAGATGTTAGCCCTTCTACCTCACCTGGCAATGGAAATCTGGTGGCTCGCTATGCCATGGAATCTCGTAAACAATTTGCTACTGGACTAATTAATTTAGGAGACATAGGATACAAAACGTTGTCAAAATACTGTCATGAGCTTCTTCCTGATGGTTCTAGTTCTCCAGTGTCATCAAATTCAAGCTGGAAAGTTGGTCGTGTTGCTACACATTCAAGTGATACAGATACTGCTGGGATGGTAAGTCTTCCACACATTTAAATATTCATCTCAGCCTCATAAAATTTGCTACTTTTTGAATTTTCAGTTTAATGTAGAAATATGCAGCTCAATATTTCTTTTTTCAGAATATGAAATGACACTTATTTTTTTTCCCTTGTCCATCATGTAAATGATGTCGGCTGGTTTTATTTTTTTGTCTTTTACCTTCACTGAATAAGTAATCATGTTCAATAACCTTGCTGGATTCTGGAATGTCTCAATGAGGTCATCTGTTTAAGTGCATCCTACCCGTTGAATAAGAAATACTTGTTTTTTTTCTCTTTATTTTATATATTTCTTGCATCTGGAAGTCTCTTGTATTAGTGAGATTTACAAATTTGTATCAGGATGTCGGCACTCTAAAATGATTGCTTTTTATATGCTTTTGCTGATTACCTGCATTTTAGAAGTGTTCTTAATTTGAGTCATTTATTGCAGGTTATCATAAAAGATCTTGTATCTAGAGCTGTTGTATCACAGTTTAGGGCGCATACAAGCCCCATATCTGCCCTATGTTTTGATCCAAGTGGGACTCTTCTGGTTACTGCATCTATATATGGGAACAATATAAATATATTTCGAATCATGCCATCTTGCTTGCAAAATGGATCAGGAACTCGTAATTATGATTGGAGTTCTTCTCATGTGCACCTTTACAAGCTCCGCCGTGGCATGACTTCAGCAGTATGTTTATTCCTTTTCTGATTCATATCTCTGTTTTCTTAAGGAGGTTGCTTTATACGAATTCTATTTGTTTATATTCTTTGTGTTTCGTCTGTTAGGTGATTCAAGACATTTGTTTTAGTCCTTATAGTCAGTGGGTAGCTATTGTTTCATCCAGGGGAACTGGTCATGTTTTTGTTCTATCCCCCTTTGGTGGTGAGACTGGTCTTCAAATGCAAAATTCTTATCTTAATGGGCCCACCCTCGTGCCTATTCTTTCTGTGCCATGGTGGTATACTTCATCTTTTATGTTAAACCAGTCCTTCTCTCCACCACCACCCCCTCCTATCACTCTATCTGTGGTGAGCAGGATAAAAAATTCTGGGTGGCTTAATACAGTGAGCAATGCTACATCCTCAGCTGCAGGAAAGGTGTTTGTCCCGTCTGGTGTTGTTGCTGCCATTTTTCACAGTTCTGTACGTCCCAATTCACAATCTACTCTCTTAAATGTAAATGCTTTGGAGCACATAATGGTTTATACTCCTTCTGGTAATGTAATTCAATATGAACTGCTGCCTTCAGTGGGGGGAGATCAAGGTGAATCTTCTTTGAGAAATGGAACAAGTTCTCTGGGTCAGGGGCAGGAGGAGGATTTGAGGGTGAAAGTTGGCCCGGTTCAATGGTGGGACGTTTGCCGAAGAGCAGATTGGCCTGAAAGAGAGGAATTCATATATAGTACTCTTGGCAGACAAGATGCTGCAGAAACAGTGATGGATACTTCAGATTATGAAGACCATGATATTGGGGGAAAGGATATGGTGAAACCCCATGATCGATCCCATTGGTATCTTTCCAATGCAGAGGTACAGATGAGATCTGGCAGGATACCAGTTTGGCAAAAGTCTAAGGTATTTGTTGTAGTTCCAAATCTTTGATGCTCCCATTTATGTTTTTCATAATACGCTTATGATCCTTCCACCTGTGTTTGTAGATATATTTTTCTGCACTGAGCTCTCTGGTGTTTGAAGGGGAGAATCTCAGTATAGATCATAATAGTGGGGAGATTGAAATTGAAAAGCTTCCTGCTCGTGAGATTGTAGTAAGACAGAAGGATCTACTGCCTGTTTTTGACCGTTTTCACAGGATCCATCCTGGATGGGATGATGGCAGGTAATGACTCAGCTACCTGTCAATATCTTAGGATCCTCCATAATATTCTTTGTTAACTGCATGGTGTTTTACAGCCTAACTGTTGAACGATAAGCAATATGTATAATTAATTAATACCAGGACATGATTTTACTGATGCTCTCCTGTCCTTCTTGTTTTAACCGGCTTTCTTCTAGAAAGACAGTTTTACATGCTCTGTGCATAGATACATTAACAAGGAGTTGTGTTTGTGTGATGTGCTCAGAATGCTTTTGTTATGAAAATAAATTTAGTTGGATACTTGGACAAATTTAAGAACACTTCCTGATACAGTACCTGTTTTGCATGGATATTTCTTAAGATGGCATTGATCTGTACAATTAGAGGCAATAAGACACGCGCTTTTTTCTCCTAAGAGAAAAATGTTTGACAACTCATAGATGGACGTTGTAATTCGAAAATAAATTACGAGCAGAAGAAAAATGTAACAGAATTTCATTTTATCAGTATGTAATTGTTAATGGTAATGTTATTTTAGATGAATAATATTTTTGTCTTAAAACTGCATCTTTTACAATATATATCTATGTTCCTACATGTTGCATCTATTTGTCAGGAAGTGCTTATGCTGCTTACCATATTCTTATATCAGGCGGGTGGTCTCCTTGTTCCCTCTCTACTTTCAACAGTTTTATTCTTCTTATAAAATTCAAATGCCTAGAATATTTTTCAATTAACATTTCACTTTGAAAATTTGAGCCGCTAGATCTACTTTTAAAAAAAATGTATGATAACTTTTTCCAACTACTTTTAGGACTTGTTTGTTGTAGAAGGATGTAACACGCTTCCCGCATGTCACTGTGTAGCAGGCATGACTTGATATTAGTGTGCATTCTTTGGTGTTGTTTGAGGGCATATGTGAAAGTAAACTTTATCTGAATTTTCGCACCATCAGACTGAAGAAAATGTTAGGTGCGGGTGGATCTGCTTCTCGTTTCTTTGTCCTTACCTTATCTTTACAATTGAATAGAAACTTTCTCTATCCCATTCCTTTTTCTCTATCATTGTTTACTATTTTCTTGCCTACCAGAGAGATTGTATAAGATTTCCATCAATAACAAAATCCCATTACCAGCTTATACAATCTCTGTTGAAGGCACTGTAAGGTTCTGTGCACTTGAACGTGCTGTCGTGACACTGCTTGAATTGCCCTTGATTTATGAGCTTCTATAGACACTAGAATTTAGCTACGATGAACTACAGTAATCTTTCATGGGTCTATTACATTATTTGCCTTTTATTGTTCTTTTGAACTAGCAAACAAACAATAATGAGTAACAATATTCCTTGTATTTGGGTTCTTTTGCTTCTATTATTCTGTTTTAATACAAAAATAAAATTTCCCTTTATGCTTATTCAATTCTCATCTGGATGCATATTTGTACTCTCTCCATTCTAAATTATGTGAGCTGATTTGAAGGATAAAGTTTTAGGATAAGTGTAAAGAGTACTTTACTTTTTCATACAACCATTGGATAGAGAGATTAAAATCATTGGATAATACTTGTGATAGAATATTCTCACTTATTTTGGGACATAGCAAAACAGAAAGGAGCTCAATTGGATAGGACAGAAGGAGTACATTTTGAACAGTTATATATCATTACAATGAAGAATATGCCAGTGTTCCAGGAAATTTGAAGAAATGACCTTATATCTTTGTGTTACACTGTATATTGTTGATTTTACTGTCGATTTTATCATTGATATTCTGCACATTCAGAGATTCACAATCAGGATATCTTGGATTATGAATTACAAACATCATGGTTCTATCTACTGTCATCTCTGGTATTGGCTTCATCTAGGCTGACGGGTTTCGCTGACAAGTGCTTCCAAGGAAAAGAGTTGAATCTCTTTTTTAGTTGTATCGAGATATCTAGTTGTGACCTGTGTCTAATTGTCTTCTTATCTTAAATATTGCATTTCAACGCTTTGTGTTTATAACATGTCACAACTTCGTAGTTTTCTGAAGTTTTGAATTTCTAGTGCTTTGCTTAAAACAATTATAACTGTAGGCATTCTTGCCACTGATATTTTTGCTGGCCCATATAGGCGAGTTTAATAGATGCTTGGTATACTTAAGATTAGGGCCTGCGTGGAAATGTTGATTCGGTGGTGTAAAGACATTCTTTTTCTTCCATAGTTAACTTGTATGAATGTTTTTAGTATTCCACAAGTTTTATGCATAAGTATCTGTTTTGATATGTGGATGCCCAGTGGGAAGAAATGTGTCCCAAACCTTTTTCTTTGTATGCTTTTCTATTTTTGTATTGTTTAGAAGAACTTGAAGTGACATTTTATTCTCTCCTTTTTAGTAATAATTTGTTTTAATCCAAAAGAATTGTGCTGGAGAACTTAAAGGATCATTTTTCCAATTATGATTGAGCCTTGCTGAGATGATTTGTGGCAATAACTAATCTTTGGCTCACCTGCCCCTTGTCCATCCTTGAATTTCTTTGGAATGTCTCAAATCTTTACTATATTGTAAGCTGATTTTGTTATCGATGTTTTTCCTTCAGGGGCTTTGGTAGGGGAAGATATTCACATTCGTCTTCATTAAGTGATGGTGGTCAAGAGAAGTTTTCGGAAGATGCTTTCTCTCATGCTAAGCTGGTTTCATCTGGCTCGGATGAAAATATACATGCTGGTACACAATCTCTGTTCCTAGGGTTACTGACTTTATTCTGTATTTTCTGTTGATATGACTTACATAAATGATGGTATTTCCACCAGGATCACCTAGAGCACCAACAGTTGTGCCAAAAAAGGAACAAATGGCTACAATGAAGTCTTATCCTCCCTTTGCCCCATTCACTGATGAGAACGATGGTATTGAAGGGCCAAGTTCTATGTTAGCATCTCCTCCGCTAGAGCAAAGCTCCTTTAGTGGAGTTGGTGCTTCACTTTCTCCTGAACCATCTGCAACTATCATCTCTTCTCTTGAGGAAGATTACGTTATCAAGTATTCATGTTCTTCCAAGAAGGGCTCGCCTTCGACTGGAGGAACTATTGCCCGAGAGGTTCTGTCTTCAAGCAGTGTTGCCACTGGTGAAGTTTCAAACACCGGTTCCAATCTTTCTGATTTGAGTATGAACATTCTTGAAGAGGAGCTAGTGCATGAAGATATGCACGACCAGCTAGATTTTGGGCAGTATTTTCAGGAGGGGTACTGTGAAGCAGCAAGTCACATCGAGTGTCATGAATTAGCAGAGCAGCAAGTCACATCGAGTGTCATGAATTAGCAGAAGTTGTAACTGATGTAGACAGCAGTGCTAGTCCTTGCAACAAGGTTAATTCTGAGGAAGATGGGGATAGTGATGACATGCTTGAAGGTGTATTTGCCTTCTCTGAAGAAGGTGCGTAATCTCAAGGAACTTCACTTCTTCAAAAATCCCGTCTTTCTTCTGCAACCAATGGCATTAGTATGTAGTTGCTCCTATAAACCTCAACTTTATGTCAGTAATTGTCGTAAGATCCATGGCATGCCGACATATAGGACCTAAACAACTACTACTAATTCATCAGCTAATATATTTCCGAAAAGTTATGTCAGTAATTGTCGTAAGATCCACGGCATGCCGATATATAGGACCTGAACAACTACTAATTCATCAGTTAATATATTTCTGAATTCATCAGCTAATATATTTCCAAAAAGTCGAAAACTTGGTATATCCAAATATAGGTAGGAGCATAAACGGAAACATTCTGGAGCTACAAAAATAGTTATTCAATAGTTAGCACCGCACAAAAACTCCGTTTGTGACTGTTAATTTTGCTCCAACCTAATGGAATTCACATTTGTTTTCTCTTGTTGCAGGTTGATGCAAAACTAACTTCCTGTATTTTGATTTGAGCTCCTGCCCTTGTCATATTTGTGCTCAAAGTATTGTAGAAAGTTTAATCAAAGTTAAGCCTGATAGAATCTGGAAGACAACATTCAACTGACCAACAGATGTGAGATGTGACATATGTTCATGTATCATCCCAGCTTACCCGGAGGGAAAAAAAGAAGTGCTTAGTTTCCTCTCTTCTAATTCTTAATTCTTATGTACATAGTGTATATTAAAATTCATACACAATTGATTTGTGTGGACAGGTTATTTGTCTATGCTGTGTAAACTATTTGTTCATCAAGGTAAAAAGAAAAAAAATGGAAAGGAGCTGATTCTGCTGTACAGTTCATTATTTTATATGATATGGTTTTGCCTGCATAGAATTGTGCAAGCTCACCAGAGATGACTCAAAATGGCTAATAGTTGTCGAGGACTTGAAGAAATTAGAGTATTAGGTAAATCCCCTTTTGATCATTAAGAAGGAATACACAGTTTTGAGTTACTATTGAAAAACATCACAAGTAAATACAACATTCATATCATACATAGCATATTTATGAAAGATACAAAATGTAGTAAAAAGATATTGAGTACACATGGACTTTTAAGAGGTTTGGAGCTTGAATTATTCTTACTCATCTTTTTTACTCTCCGGAGTAGAGATATTTTACTAATGATAAATTGACACTTGGTCCGTATAATGTGGAAACTAAGTTTAGGACACTTAGTCCTCTCAATTTGGACACTAAGTTCAGGATACTTAGTCCTTTGAGATCTTCAGGACACTAAGTCATTTTCTCTCAACAGGAGTTGCATTCAGTAAAAATCAGATAGGCATCACCCGATTTCCTCCATAGGACACTTAGTCCTCTTCTCATCTTGGGGTTAATTCATCTGAATCAAGCGAGCCATTAAGTCTCGATTTTTCTGCTGTTGTTGATGAAATGTCTGGGGTGCTGCCAAGCTAACATTAAGCTCTCATATGAAAAGCTTGGCAGCTGATGGTTGATTCCACTAATCTTTTCTCTCATTTGAGTCCTTTGCATATTTTTGATTTGCTCTGACTCTTATATTGTTGGAATTATTCCTTGATTAATCCTAAGATATGTATTAACCTTGAGTTGATGATATAGCATTTAGTAGATCAATATTCTATTCATCTCTCTAAGTTTTGCTCTTTTCTTGTTTTTGGCAGTCCCATCTTGTATTCCATCTTTACTACTCCTGCCTCCTCTCTCTCTCTTTCAATTCGTCTCTTCATCTCATCTTAAATTTGAATGTCTTTTTTTATTTTTATTTTTTTATATATAGAGAGATGTTCTGATAATTATATTCGTTTGAAGATACCCGTTACTTGTTTTAACGTTCCAATCGCAGATAATCTTTGATGAAGCTATTGTATCAGATTGCTTTTAGGCATGTCTTAATCAGTTTACCAAAAATGGAAACTTCTTATCTGGTGCTGCTTTGGACAGATAGCCGTTAGACACGATTTGTCCAATCCTTCAGCTTTGGATGACTAGTCAATTATATACTTCAGATCATCTTTTTTTTCCAATCCATCATCAATCCTGTTACAACTTTATTAATTGTAGAAATTCTTGGATCCTTCAGTTTAGCTTTACGATCCTTCAACTTTATGTTCTGTTATCCTTATGATTTGCTTTACGATTTCATTACTTTGCGATCTACACCACAATCATTTAGCACTGTGAAGGTAGCTTAACTTTGTGAACTCAGAGCTGTCCTAGATATTGTCATTTTCTGATTTTTTGTCTTGTTCTACGATCCATGACTGTGCAAATCTTATGATCTTCTTATATTCTTCTTTCCTTCAATGTCTACAGTTGTATTTTCTATTGTACCAACTCCCTTATTTCTATCTTCAGACTTGTTAATTTGCTTCTTCTTTCTATTCCTTCATTTTGAGCTCTATGATTTAAAAGTTCAGCTCTTTTCTATAGTGGCAGTTTCATTATCCCCTTATTGACCTAATCTTGTAGTATTGGTCCTTGCCTTCACTCTGTGTTATTTGAATTATTCGTTGGAAAGTAGCCATTACTGTGATGCCCCCAAATTCGAGTACTCTTATCTCGAATTCAGTGCTCATAATACTAACCAAACATCATGCATATAACTACCCAGTCGTTATATAATAACTTAAATAATTACATCATATAAGACTTACATAACATCTCAGGTTCTAATAACTTTTTCATTACATCACTGAACTAATACAAACAATTATAAATGTTTATAATATTCATAAACAATTCAAACTCTAACTTGAACTTAAACTACTTTGTTACTTTAGTCATTCTCTTGTCTTTATCGGAGTTACCGGCTTTCTCAGTCTTAACTGTAAGTAAGGTAGATAAAGCAAGAGTGATCAATGAGTTTGCTCAACAAGTATAAAGAGAATAAAGAACAATATTCAAGTTTAAAGTCTCATAAGCTCAGGATGCCTAACAATTATCAATAATTCTCAAAGAAATTTAATGGATCAAGAATGAATAGTTTTCAAAGGTTCAGAGTCAAGAAAAATTTGCAAAGTATGGTTGATTCACGGGTAATCAACTTTCAAGAATTTGGCAAATAGTCAATCTAAAAGTTTCAAAATACGAGGATTTTTATTATTGAGTGGTCATTAAGGACCAGTGAGCTCTTCATGGGGTTAATAGTGATTTACTGAAAAATCTCCAAAAGAAAACAAGTATATGAGGTGATCAGCCTCATAGTATCCTACATTATGCATAACGTTTAGTCTCCATACGTGCATGTTGGATTCACCAACATTAAACAATTCCCCTTTATCAGGGTTGTTCATCTCAGTATCATAATCAGAGTCCGCACCAAGACAATTGGTTTGGATGTCTTTTTCAAAGAATTAAGTCATGATTTATCTCATTCATTGTCTAGCCGAATCAATTGGCATAGACTCCATTTTCAAAATAATCTCATGCACAATTTAACTTTTGATGTCAACCATTTGATGTTTAAAAGATCACTTGAAGATATACAATTATGGATTATTAAGGATTTTATGTTTACTAATTCGATATAGACATATTCCTTAAGGAAATTTATCACGAACATGCATATTCAATATGAATCATTTTCCAATAAATATAGCGCTAACATACTTGTACAGAACAATAACAAGGTACAAGTCAAGGTACTTGCCTGATTTGTCTACTTTCCTTTCTTCTAGGTTACTGGCCTCCGGTTGACCTACATAAGTCGTAATTTGATCTACCGATTAATCTCTATTGGACAATTGATAAAATTCACGTCATTCTATACTACCTCGTAACCTTCACTATTTATCCCCACTCTCATCCTTTAATATTTTTTCATTTACCTCTTTCACCATCTCCTGCAACTCGCATTATTTTTATTCATTTATATCTGCGTTCATCCTTTACAAACTAAACAACCATTCATGATATTTTTTTTGTTTAATAATTATCCTTATGTTCACAACTTTAATTAATCTTTATTGTTGATGGTTAAATATTATGTCTCATGCTCATCGTCTACAAATAAAATAATATTTTTATTATTTTATTTTTTAATCATTATTTATATAATTATTTAGTAACATTTACTATTATCCTCACAAATAAAATAACCTTATTATTATTTCGTTTGTGTAAGCACTTTTCATTATGAATTATTATCCTTCTTGATAATTAATTTTAATCACTATTATTACCTCTTACAAATAAAGTAACCTCCGTATTTTATTTGTTTAATTCTTCCTCATTAATTAACCTTCTCAAGTAATTTTTATCATCATACTTTATTATTCATCTCAAATAAATAACTTTATCATTTTATTTGCTTAATGGATTCCTTTTATTAATATTAATCCTCAATAATTAAATAATCCTAACCATTTCTCATTAATCATTACTGTTATTTTTCACAAATAAAATAATAATAATAATAAAAATAATAATAATAATAATAATAATAATAATAATAATAATAATAATAATAATAATAATAATAATAATAATAATAATAATTATTATTATTATTAATACTATTATTATTTATTTATTTGTTTAATCATCTTTCGTTAAGCTTTTAAATAATTTTAATTATCCTCTCTTGTTGCTCTTTATAAATAAAATAATTTGATTTACTATTTTTTTTAATCATATCACATTCTTACAAATAAGATAATTTTCATTCATTATTTTATTTGTTTAATTCTTCCTTACTTTACAAATAAAATAAAATAATTTATTATTCAATTTGTTTAATCCTTCATTGTTTTACGAATAATGCCATTTATTATTTAATTCTTTCTTATTATAAAAATAAAATAATATCATTTATTATTTTATTTGTTTAATTCTCTCTTATTTTATAAATAAAATAATATTACTTATTATTTTATTTGTTTAATCTTTTATCATTTTATTATATATATATATATT
Source organism: Hedera helix (assembly GCA_947179155.2). Lineage (NCBI taxonomy): Eukaryota > Viridiplantae > Streptophyta > Magnoliopsida > Apiales > Araliaceae > Hedera > Hedera helix. The sequence goes on from OX359284.1 coordinate 23,331,004, forward strand.
TTTTTTTTTTCAAATTTGGTCAACTTAGTTTGACCCGTTGGCCAAGACCTAGCCCGGTTTGACCCGTATTCCGGACCAGCGCCCCGCTCTGGTTAGTAGAATGTGTTGCTGAATTTTTCTAGCTTAATGATTTTTTACCCTTTTTGATTCCAATCTTCATATCTTGCTTATTTTTACATCTAAATAAGTTCAAACTAGGTTCATTGTTTAGTAAACTCATATATCTACAATATTCAAAAGCTTTGATCATTTTTCAAAAATATTTATTAGCCAAAATATTGATCCAATCATGCTAGGGATTGCAAAAGACATGTTTTACTAAAAATTTCACCATAAATTCATTTTAACTCCAATTTTGTTCATTCCACTTGGGTTAGCTTCATAACTTATAGATCTATCGTATTCAAGTTTCAGATCTCAAGATTTAGATGCTTAACATAAGTTTTTTTTTTAAACATCAAGCTCATCACTGAGGGCACATTTACAAGTTTATCAAATATGCATTTTCTTACATCAAAACATAAACCTAGCACACATTTGGCACATAACTCCTTAACGATCCATCCTTATGTCACTGGAACCCACCATGGTTCCCTCACAACACAATATCTCCCACAACCAAGCATGATCTAACATATATAACTAAGATACACTCTAAAACTTAAAAGACTTAGGTTAAGAAAGGTTTATACCTTCTAGTAGCCCTTTTCTGCTAGAAATTTGTTGAGCTCCTCAATGGCTTCTCCTCCTCCTTGGCTTCATCTTATCACGAAGAGTCCCTCTACATTAGAGTTTTTCTCCTCTTTTCTCTTTTTTCTCCAAAGTTCTCAACACTCGGTAAAATAAATAGAGTAACCTTTCTATGTTTGGTTGAGAGCTCCTATTTATAAAGTCATTCTTAATCTTACTTAGCCCTCCTTAATCTCCCTACACTTAGCCATTAGAGCATAATTTAATTAGGTCAAACATGCTCCCTTGTTTTAGGGAAAAGTAGCCTTTGTTGTAGTAATTCATGGAGCTTTTGCAAAGCTCAAAATTCACACAAAGCTCAAGGATGGGAGCACCTAGTTTTTCGATATTTTCTCTCTCTTTCCCCCCCAAGTATTCAAGAATTGGGCCAAAATTTTGGGTCAAAAACTTGGACTTTGACTTGGACTATGCATTGGACTTCTACTAACCAACTTTGGGCTAATCCTTAGGCCATTTACAACATTCTACAAGTTTCATTAATATTCAAGATGTTGGGCTACCATGCATATATATATTGGATTAATATGAATTACATCCTTTCTAGTTCCATGCACATAATACATATGCCTAATTAATCTTGAACTAAATTCATAGATTATTTAATTATTATCTTGGATTCATATTAATTATTCTTTCATTAATTAATTCATTACTTGATTAATTCATCTTCTTACATGTACCATTATTTTTCAGCATGCCACACAAGGCTTATCCTTCCAAGCTTAGTTAATTCATAACTTAAGCTTGTCATATAATTTTAACATTTATAAGTTCATCCAACTTTATATCATTTCTATCACAGAATCACACATACACGGGGCATGTAAATTTTATTAATATAATATTCTTTATAATTTCTTGGTCATTATTTACTCCAATTAAAGCTTTGATGTTGACATTTATAGATGAATGTCAGCTTGTTTTTAGCTCTGCCTTCATTTTTAGTATGCTAAAAATGTCAATCACGTGGATGACATCATACGGTACATCTTCTCCTGATATGCATCCAATGGTTGACTGATGTTTCCAAAATCAAACTAGCCAGTAGACACGGACATGCTTTGATTCCCATATTTCAACTTTGACTTGGAGAGTTTGCATTGGGCTCTACAATCTGTAACATGTCCACTCTCAGTAGTTTGATAACTTTCACTCTATGAATTGATCGTATAATAGAGATTCTGCACTACGATCAGAACTTCAATATAATTATCATTCTTATGCGATCTTCCTTCTTCTATACAATTGTGTCTTCACAAAACAAACTAAATCTTTCTATACGATATTGACATTACTGAATTTTGCAATATGATCATGTTACAATACGACCCGAGGCTTGCGATACGATTCAGGTTCTACTACAACATTTGCAATACGATCAGACTTGCAATAAGATTTCGAACTTACTATGCGATCTTGATCTTGGTTCCTGAATCTGATCATCTTACCATTCAACCATGTGCGAACCACTACAAGAAAAAAGCTTATCCTCGACAGATTTTTCTGTCGAAAATAAGCTTATTCCGTCGGAATTAATTTATTTTCGACAGAAAATTCGGTCGGGAATTCGGTTGTAGATAAGCTCGTCGGGATTAATTCCGTTTTTCCACGGAATTTTAGATTGAAAATTAGTTATTTCCCACGGAATTTTCGTCGGAATTAAATTCTTTCCGACGGTTTTTTTTTTGGAAATAACTTTTAATTTTTTTAAAAAAATACCAATCATATGAACCAACGTGTACCAATCTTTTATACAGTGGAAGAAAATAATTCACATCGGTTCATCAATGCTTATCAATGCTTCTATACTCTAGAATAACAAATTCACAAACTGCTAGCAAAAACAAATTAATACTTCTACAAGAAGAAAAGAGAACAATTGATATGATGCGGGGCTACATACTAAAAACCCCTACCTTTTGATCATCTGCAAGACTACATTAATGCAACCTAAATCACATATAGCCTATAACTTAATTTTTACATTCTATTTTACTCTCATCTATCACTATCTAGTCCCATTTTTTGTTACACATTCTTTAGCTAGCCAATTTTCAATTTCTTCACCATTTTCCCCACTACATGTAGCAATTTCTTTCTTGTGGTGCTATAACAAAATTTGAAGACCTATCAAACTTACCCATCATAACATTCTTGAAACTAATCCCTTTTTGAGTTTGAGAGCATGACTTTTGCATTTTAACCCCACTTAAAGTACTTCTTGACTCCATCATTTCATGAAGTGAAAGCTTCTTCTTTGGCCCTGCCTTATACCTCTGTTTTGCAAACAATTGAAAAGAAGATAACGATACAACAAATTGAAACATACCAAAATGAATAACAAAACAAAAATATAAATAAATGTTCAAACTATGCTCAGCCCCAAATCAATTTAGCTATTCAAAGTATATGTTCAGTCCCAAATCCAAAATTATATTGCAACAAAGTACAAAATTATATATATACATCCAAAATAATCCTATATATAAAACTAACAATATTGTTATTGTAACGCCCCGAAAATTCCCGTACTTGATACAGGCGACCTCGTGCGTTAATGTACAACCTTGTTCTTATTAACCACAATATTCAACAATAATAATTGTTAAAAACTCAATAAATTTAAACTTTTACAAATAATTATTTAATCATTTGTCTCAGAATCGCAATCTTTACATAAATCTTTGAACAACTCAGATCATATATATATATATATATATATATATATATATATATCATGACCTAATTCAATACAAAAGATATGTAGATTAACTGCCATTAACTTTACAATTATCTTTTAAGTCTATTTATCATTCAAAATTTATTTCAACCTTTCACTCTTACACATAACTACAAAGCACCTCGCTTTGGTACACAACAGATTTAAATGTTAAACTAATATTTCATTACAGTCTATACCTTTTGGTAACAATGTTTACCCCCAAAGGGTTTATCAAAAAATATATATATCTCCTCGAATAGTTCATAAACATTCCCTGTCATTGATCTTTACTGGGACCTCATATGTCTCGCACGTAGCTGAAAATATTTATTTAAGCAAGAATGAGCAATTACGTTCATGCATCATGTTTGCTTATCAATATGTCCACAAATGGCATTTTATACATGTAGATGGGCTAAAACATAATTCATGATCCATATTAACATGCTTGTCACTTCATAATTTATACAGTTCACAAATAAAAGCTAAATCAACTTATCAGTTGAACAAAAACAATTTAATCACATTGTGGCATAAAAGCACATTAACTCATGTTTGCATATAAAAACATGTCACACATAATGACAGTTGTTGTGACGCCCCCAAATCTGAGCCCACACAACCCAAACTTGAGTCGTCAAAAGACTACAACAAAATTATTACAACAAAGCACAACGTACAACAATACAGTGTATAATAATACACAACTAAGTCTTCACTATTATTGCCACACTATTTTACAACACGTGAAGACTACGACAGCTATTCCTCGGACTCTCACTCCATCCCCCGGCTAGACCCTGTTACGTTTTCATCTCCTGTTGAAAAACAATGGAACAAAAGAAAGGGTGAGCTCAAATAGCCCAGTAAGAAATATCATGACTAAGATAATGACGAATAAATTATCATTAGTCCTCAACAGTGGAGTTCTTGATAGAATATAATAGACTACACGGTTTATATCAAAAACTGCAGTTAAATTCTTGTACAATGTTCAGATCAATAATAGCAGCGGAATGAGCAATCTATTAGAAGAATAATGTAGACTATAATGTCCACTCGCTTCTCTTTTTAGTAAAAATATCATCAACTTTTATCATCTGAAATACCATTAGTCAAGATAATACAACTTCACAGTTCCTGGTCATAATCATGCAGATCAATAGTTCATCTTTGCACTACGGGCCAAAGACATTCAATATAACACCAACGGTCATGATTATACCAGATTCAGCCTTTGGTCATAATCATACCAATCAACAGTTCATCTTTGCACTACGGGCCAAAGAGAACATTCACCACGTGCCATAAAAGACACCGAACAGATGTATCGCCTTTAACCTAGTATATCGCCTTTAACCTATCATCTGTTCAACAATTATATCACATCTGTGCCCCCGGCCACAGATATTCACAACAGCTTGATTCTTGATGATTAATACAAATAACAGTGATACAAATGATGAACAGAAGAACAGGATAAACAATAAGTATCAGAAGTTTACTTTGTGCAGATTCAAATAATGTTCAAATTGCCAACATGATGTGGAGTGAAATTTAAAAATGATATTCAAGATCCACAGTTCAGAATAACGATTACAGTTCAATAGAAATGTTCAGAAAATAGGAAGGTTCAGTTGAAATAATGAAATTCAACTATTATGGAACATATAATATTTTCAGGAATTATAGAAGCAATAGTTCCATAATAAGTTTCGATTTAGGTGTATGAAAGAAAATAATATCCCTTACCGTAGAGGTTTGATTAACAAAAGGTGAAGGAAATTAATATCCCTTATCATAGTAAGTTTGAATAATGGAAGACGAAAAAGATGGTATCCCTTATGAGTATAAAGGAAAATGATATTACTTACGAATATGGAATAAAAGTGTCATGTGATAATTCGTGTAGACAAATTATTTCCACACGAGACAAATAAAAAGGGTTATTCATCAACAGGCGGTAATCCGCGCCGTAAGGTTATTCCCATCAATTTGAATACGAAGAGTTATTCACCAAACAGGCGGTAATCCGCGCCGTAAGATTATTCTCAGAGATTAATAAGGAATGAATACAAAAGGTTATTCACCAACAGGCGGTAATCCGCGCAGTAAGGTTATTCCCACAATTTAATAGAATTTGAATAAGAAGAGTTATTCACCAAACAGGCGGTGATCCGCGCCGTAAGGTTATTCTCAGAGATTAATAAGGAATGAATACGATAGGTTATTCACCAACAGGCGGTAATCCGCGCCGTAAGGTTATTCCCACAATTTAATACATGGAAATAAATGGCACAAGAAAGAAACAATATTATTTTCGAGAATCAAAGAATGATAATCCCTTACCGTGGTAAGTTTAAATAATAGAATATGAAAGAAGATGATATTCCTTACCGTAGTAAATTTAAGAGTGTGAAAAGAATGATATTCCTTACCACAGTAAATTTAAGAGTTTGAAATGAATGATATTCCTTACCGTAATAAATTTAAGAGTGTGAAAAGAATAATATTCCTTACCGTAATAAATTTAAGAGTGTGAAAAGAATAATATTCCTTACCGTAATAAATTTAAGAGTGTGAAAAGAATAATATTCCTTACCGTAATAAATTTAAGAGTATGAAAAGAATAATATTCCTTACCTTAACACGTGACTGGATATTGATTTAAATGAGGTTGATCAACCTATATATTTATAATAAAATTAGTAATTACAATATATAAATTTCAAAGCGTATGATAACTCGTATAATATGAACTATCAAAATTATATATATTTAACATAATTTTTGTAGTATAATATAACTACTTTAAAATAGTTTTTAAAATAATATTCCAGAATAAATCTTCCAAAGAAAGTTTTTAAAAATGAATCTTCTCAAAGAAGAGTCTTCTAAAGGAAGATTTGTGAATACCGTGAAAAATAGGAATTTACGAAATTACTACTCTTTAATAAATGACTTACTTGAAAAATTCCTGCACTCCTTTTGGCTTTCAAACACTCAAAATAGCCTTACTATTCTCAGAGAAAACTCATAAAATTCTTATTGAAAAATTTTATGTTTTAGGTGTGATTTTTCTATTCAGCTGAGCAAGCTATTTATAGGAGAAAATAAGTTACTATGCGTGTGGTAGGTAAACTGGCGTGCTGCACGCCAGAAAAATTTTCAGCCGCCCACGTCTTTTGCATAAAATTTCCTGGCACATTTTTTGTGCAAATTTTCTCAGGTGGGTCCTACAGGGGCCCACATGTTACTATTCACGTTATTATTTTAAATAGTAAATTTTATTTATTATTTATTTATTCTTCTTGTGGGTCTTGCATATAAGATAATGCTACAACAATAATTCAACAATAATGTAATAAACACGTTACAGATTATTATTAATTTAATAATATAATTTACAGTGTGTTTGCTACTGTGACAATTATTAGGTTCAATAATTTTAAATTACAGTGCACCAACAATTATTGAGTCAATGATATGAAATACAATGTAATGACAAGTATTAAATCAATAATGCAAAATACTGTGTAACAACAATTATTGAATTGATAACATAAAATATTATGCAGTTACAATTATCAATGAAATGATGCGTAACAGTTACGGTGTCAATTATCAGACCAATAATATGAGACATTGTGCAATACCGTGTGCTACTGTAGAGTACCGTGTGCTACAGAAAATACCATAACTACCGTATGCAACTATTCTTTTATCATCGGTATTTTAACAGTTAACACCGTTGACTATTTTTATTTAAAAATGTTACTTCTGTCGTTTTCTATATCCGACAAATATTCCGTTGTGGGGTCCACCAATAATTAGTTATTTCGGCGCCGTCGTACGACCCGAATATTTCCCGACAAAACGAATATTGTCCGACAAAATAAAATTTGCACATAACATCCTTAACTTTCAATTTCGTCAATTTAACCACTTACTGTTTCATGAAAAAAATATATGAAGAAAAATTAAATTGTATATTTCATAAAATTCGGGGTCTTACAACCTCCCCTCCTTATGAAATTTCGTCCCCGAAATTGACGTACCTGGCATTTCGAAGAGGTAAGGATATTTAGATTTCATCTCGGATTCTAGCTCCCAGGTCATTTCCTCAATATCTTGGTTCCTCCATAAAACTTTAACTTGAGGTATAACCTTTGAGCGTAGAATCTGCTCCTTCTTATCAAGGATCTTAACAGGTACCTCCTCGTACGTTAAATCCTCTTCTATAACGTCCGGTTCTAACTCAATGACGTGGTTTGGGTCCTTCATATATTTATGTAACATAGATATGTGAAAAACATTATGGATGCGAGACATACTTGGTGGTAAAGCTAGTCTGTAGGCTACGGTTCCTACTCGATCGAGGATTTCAAATGGGCCAATAAATCGAGGGTTGAGCTTTCCTCTCTTTCCGAATCTCGTAACTCCTTTCTATGGAGAAACACGTAAGAATACATGATCTCCGACGTTGAATCTCTCATCTCTCCGATGAAGATCAGCGTAACTCTTTTGTCGTTCTTGCGCGGTCTGTATTCGTTATCGGATCATTTGGATCTTTTATGTGTTAAGCGTACCAACTCGGGTCCCAACAATTTTGCTTCTCCTACCTCATTCCAACATACTGGAGAGCGACACTTGCGCTCATATAAAGCCTCGAATGGAGTCATGCCTATACTTGCTTGGTAACTGTTGTTGTAGGAAAATTCCATCAATGGCAAGTACTTATCCCAACTTCCTTTGAAATTTAGTACGCAAAGTCTCAAAAGATCTTCGAGGGTCTGGATCGTCTTTTTCGATTGTCCGTCCGTTTGAGGATGGTATGCAGAACTGAATCGTAGCTCAGTGCCCATGGCTTTTTGTAAACTGATCCAAAAGCGTGAAGTGAATCTAGGATCTCGATCAGAAACTATGGAAACTGGCACGCCATGCAATCTCACAATCTCATTTATGTACATACCGGCAAGACGTTCAAGTGAAAAATTTTCTCGTATAGGCAAGAAATGGGCAGATTTGGTCAATCTATCTACGATCACCCAAATTGCATCTAAGCCTTGAGAAACTTTGGGAAGACCCGTTACGAAGTCCATATTGATGTGTTCCCACTTCCATTCGGGAACTTCAAGTGGTTGTAATGGACCTTTAGGTACTTGATGTTCTGCCTTGACACGTTGACAAGTTAGACACCTTGAGATAAACTCTGCAATTTCCCTTTTCATATTGTTCCACCAAAATGTATGTCGAAGATCTCGATACATCTTGGTACCTCCTGGGTGGATTGCAAACGGCGTGTTGTGTGCCTCCATCATGATTTTATGCTTCAATTCAGGATCGTTAGGAACACAGAGTCAAGAGTTGACTCAAAGTATTCCTTTCTCGTCGATTCTTGCTTCGGGAATGACACCTTTTTGTACTTTCTTCATCATGTTCATCAGTTCCGAATTGGTAGCTTGCGCAGCTTTAATTTTATCGATTAAAGTCGGTTCTACTCGCACGTGAGCAATCTTCGAGTGGGTCCCTGGTGTCTTTAACTCTATCTCCATCTTTTGCAAGTCATACAAAATACACTTTTGTGTTGTCAGCAGTGCACTTGTACTTGCATAAGATCTTCTGCTCAAAGCGTCAGCTACAACGTTCGCCTTTCCTGGGTGATACTAGATCGTGTGGTCGTAATCCTTTAACAGCTCAAGCCAACATCGTTGTCGCATGTTGAGTTCCTTCTAGGTGAAGAAATACTTTGAGATTTTTATGAACCGTGTAGATATCCACTTTCTTTCCGTACAAGTAGTGTCTCTAGATCTTCAACGCGAAAACGACTGCTGCCAACTCTAGATCATGAGTAGGATAATTTTTCTCATAATCTTTGAGTTGTCGAGAGACATAGGCTATAACCTTTCCATGTTGCATAAGGACACAACCTAGACCTTTGCATGAAGCATCGCTGTAAATGACAAATTCTCCTGATTCTGATGGTAAGAGCTGAAACAAGTCTCCTCTTGAGTTCTTGAAAACTTTTCTCGCATTCCTCGCTCGATATAAGTTTTGTACTAGAACGAATGATACCGATATCTAATAATTAAAATTTCAACTCTTGGCGTTCTATGGAAGCCATTTGGTATGGGGCTTTGGAAATGGGCTTAGTGCCGGGTTCAAGATCGATACAGAATTCAATTTCTCGGTTTGGGGGTAAGCCAGGAAGTTCCTTAGATAAAACGTCGGGAAACTAATGGGAATATCATTCAAGTTTGACGTGTTTTTGTTCAAATCAGTGATATGAGCTAAAAAGGTTTGACATCCGTTTTTCAATAAACGAATGACTTTATGGCTAGAAATAACAGTTATAGATTTCAATGGTTTAGTTGATTGAATTTGCATGACAGGTTGATTAGGAATATGAAAACTAATAATCTTATGAAAACAATCAATTTTAGCATGATGGGTAGTCAACCAAACAATTCCTAAAATCACATCAAATTCATGCATCTCCAAAGAAATAAGGTCAACAGGTAATGTAAGGTTGTTGATTTGAACTAGGCAAGATTTATAAACAGTAGATGTAATGGTCATTTCTCCTAATGAGGTTTCAACTGATAAGTCAAAGTCCAAATTTTAATAGTTAAGTTTAAACGCTGAGCACATGCAAGCGAGATAAAAGAATGGGTAAAGTCAGTATCTAACAAAGCGTAAACTTTACGAGAATTTATGAATAGCTTACCGGTTATCACCTCATTCGGTTTCTTGACTGTTATCGTCAAATCGAATCCCGAGTACTTCATTCGGATCTTCACGTATTTCAACCGTGGGAATACCACTAAATAATTCTCTAACGAACTGTTTCTTGGATTCCTCAACTTCATCAGTAGTAACGTACCAATGATTTATATAAGAATAGTATTTTCGATAGACTGCAGTTTCCATGATAGTGACTAACTTAACTTGAATTCCTCTAAATTGTAGCGCCCAAAAGTATAGAAACATCATTTTTAAATAATCTTGAAAATCATAGCTAGAACACCATAAATCCCAAAGACTTATATGAAACGTCCATATATTCTGATCCTTTGTTATTGAGCATAACCAGCTGATATGATTCTCCCAATTAGTGAGCAGATTAAAGGCAATAATTTCCGTAAGTTCATTACATCCTTTAATTGTTTCTAAGAACGGATCTGGAACGACTGTAGTAGAGCTTTCACCTTCATCCTTATTGGATAGAACACGCATAATTTTTGCCTTAGGCAAAAGATTCAACTCTGAGTTTGGAGGAAGATTATTCGTCGCCTCTTGATTCGCAGCTACATTTGATTCGGGCATTTCATAGTTAATCTCCTAATTTCCAGATGTCATACTTAACTGTGGTCACAAAATAATTGTTAGTTTAAACAAACTGACTCATCACTTTATGTCCCTATATTCAAATCGACTCATTTAGATAACAAAATTTAATTTAGGTAGGACACACTAATGACGTATTCTATTCGTCTCTCCCCTCATAATTCTAACCACAGATCTCCATTAAAGACCATATCCCTAAGCTCTGATGCCAACTGTGACGCCCCCAAATCTCAGCCCACACAACCCAAACTTGAGTCGTCAAAAGACTACAACAAAATTATTACAACAAAGCACAACGTATAACAATACAGTGTATAATAATACACAACTAAGTCTTCACTATTATTGCCACACTATTTTATAACACGTGAAGACTACGACAGCTATTCCTCGGACTCTCACTCCATCCCCCGGCTAGACCCTGTTACGTTTTCATCTCCTGTTGAAAAACAATGGAACAAAAGAAAGGGTGAGCTCAAATAGCCCAGTAAGAAATATCATGACTAAGATAATGACGAATAAATTATCATTAGTCCTCAACAGTGGAGTTCTTGATAGAATATAATAGACTACACGGTTTATATCAAAAACTGCAGTTAAATTCTTGTACAATGTTCAGATCAATAATAGCAGCGGAATGAGCAATCTATTAGAAGAATAATGTAGACTATAATGTCCACTCGCTTCTCTTTTTAGTAAAAATATCATCAACTTTTATCATCTGAAATACCATTAGTCAAGATAATACAACTTCACAGTTCCTGGTCATAATCATGCAGATCAACAGTTCATCTTTGCACTACGGGCCAAAGACATTCAATATAACACCAACGGTCATGATTATACCAGATTCAGCCTTTGGTCATAATCATACCAATCAACAGTTCATCTTTGCACTACGGGCCAAAGAGAACATTCACTACGTGCCATAAAAGACACCGAACAGATGTATCGCCTTTAACCTAGTATATCGCCTTTAACCTATCATCTGTTCAACAATTATATCACATCTGTGCCCCCGACCACAGATATTCACAACAGCTTGATTCTTGATGATTAATACAAATAACAGTGATACAAATGATGAACAGACGAACAGGATAAACAATAAGTATAAGAAGTTTACTTTGTGCAGATTCAAATAATGTTCAAATTGCCAACATGATGTGGAGTGAAATTTAAAAATGATATTCAAGATCCACAGTTCAGAATAACGATTACAGTTCAATAGAAATGTTCAGAAAATAGGAAGGTTCAGTTGAAATAATGAAATTCAACTATTATGGAACATATAATATTTTCAGGAATTATAGAAGCAATAGTTCCATAATAAGTTTCGATTTAGGTGTATGAAAGAAAATAATATCCCTTACCGTAGAGGTTTGATTAACAAAAGGTGAAGGAAATTAATATCCCTTATCATAGTAAGTTTGAATAATGGAAGACGAAAAAGATGGTATCCCTTATGAGTATAAAGGAAAATGATATCACTTACGAATATGGAATAAAAGTGTCATGTGATAATTCGTGTAGACAAATTATTTCCACACGAGACAAATAAAAAGGGTTATTCACCAACAGGCGGTAATCCGCGCCGTAAGGTTATTCCCATCAATTTGAATACGAAGAGTTATTCACCAAACAGGCGGTAATCCGCGCCGTAAGATTATTCTCAGAGATTAATAAGGAATGAATACAAAAGGTTATTCACCAACAGGCGGTAATCCGCGCAGTAAGGTTATTCCCACAATTTAATAGAATTTGAATAAGAAGAGTTATTCAACAAACAGGTGGTGATCCGCGCCGTAAGGTTATTCTCAGAGATTAATAAGGAATGAATACGATAGGTTATTCACCAACAGGCGGTAATCCGCGCCGTAAGGTTATTCCCACAATTTAATACATGGAAATAAATGGCACAAGAAAGAAACAATATTATTTTCGAGAATTAAAGAATGATAATCCCTTACCGTGGTAAGTTTAAATAATAGAATATGAAAGAAGATGATATTCCTTACCGTAGTAAATTTAAGAGTGTGAAAAGAATGATATTCTTTACCACAGTAAATTTAAGAGTTTGAAATGAATGATATTCCTTATCGTAATAAATTTAAGAGTGTGAAAAGAATAATATTCCTTACCGTAATAAATTTAAGAGTGTGAAAAGAATAATATTCCTTACCGTAATAAATTTAAGAGTATGAAAAGAATAATATTCCTTACCTTAACACGTGACTGGATATTGATTTAAATGAGGTTGATCAACCTATATATTTATAATAAAATTAGTAATTACAATATATAAATTTCAAAGTGTATGATAACTCGTATAATATGAACTATCAAAATTATATATATTTAACATAATTTTTGTAGTATAATATAACTACTTTAAAATAGTTTTTAAAATAATATTCCAGAATAAATCTTCCAAAGAAAGTTTTTAAAAATGAATCTTCTCAAAGAAGAGTCTTCTAAAGGAAGATTTGTGAATACCGTGAAAAATAGGAATTTACGAAATTATTACTCTTTAATAAATGACTTACTTGAAAAATTCCTGCACTCCTTTTGGCTTTCAAACACTCAAAATAGCCTTACTATTCTCAGAGAAAACTCATAAAATTCTTATTGAAAAATTTTATGTTTTAGGTGTGATTTTTCTATTCAGCTGAGCAAGCTATTTATAGGAGAAAATAAGTTACTATGCGTGTGGTAGGTAAACTGGCGTGCTGCACGCCAGAAAAATTTTCAGCCGCCCACGTCTTTTGCATAAAATTTCCTGGCACATTTTTTGTGCAAATTTTCTCAGGTGGGTCCTACAGGGGCCCACATGTTACTATTCACGCTATTATTTTAAATAGTAAATTTTATTTATTATTTATTTATTCTTCTTGTGGGTCTTGCATATAAGATAATGCTACAACAATAATTCAACAATAATGTAATAAACACGTTACAGATTATTATTAATTTAATAATATAATTTACAGTGTGTTTGCTACTGTGACAATTATTAGGTTCAATAATTTTAAATTACAGTGCACCAACAATTATTGAGTCAATGATATGAAATACAATGTAATGACAAGTATTAAATCAATAATGCAAAATACTGTGTAACAACAATTATTGAATTGATAACATAAAATATTATGCAGTTACAATTATCAATGAAATGATGCGTAACAGTTACGGTGTCAATTATCAGACCAATAATATGAGACATTGTGCAATACCGTGTGCTACTGTAGAGTACCGTGTGCTACAGAAAATACCATAACTACCGTATGCAACTATTCTTTTATCATCGGTATTTTAACAGTTAACACCGTTGACTATTTTTATTTAAAAATGTTACTTCTGTCGTTTTCTATATCCGACAAATATTCCGTTGTGGGGTCCACCAATAATTAGTTATTTCGGCGCCGTCGTACGACCCGAATATTCCCCGATAAAACGAATATTGTCCGACAAAATAAAATTTGCACATAACATCCTTAACTTTCAATTTCGTCAATTTAACCACTTACTGTTTCATGAAAAAAATATATGAAGAAAAATTAAATTTTATATTTCATAAAATTCGGGGTCTTACAGTTGTCATATAGGAGCAAGTTTTGAAAAACTTGCCTGTACCAGCGTTTTACCATTACGTTAATCTTTCGCATCCTTCGTATGACCTATATGGTATGTGAGATCAACAGTGCACAATATCAGTCAAAGTTTGACTCTAAGCTTAATCTTATTTTAAGATTTTAACTTTACTTGTCGTCATTTGTATTGCTTTTATGTTGAACATCGGTTTCTAATAAACACTTGTAACTATTAACCATCATTTCTGTTAAATTTTACATTAATCCATATACTAGTTTATTGCACTAGTAGTTTATTGTGTGTATCTCACACTAACACCATTCCATTCTTGGTTCAGTATCACCCTTCTAGGTTCATCGTTGGTTATTTAGCCTACACTGGTAATAGTGTCAGCATACATATTACATGCATTTGTAAACATTTGACATTTCTCTTTTTAAAACACACACATATAAATTAACATTTAGTGTGTTTTAGTTGCCTAGTAATGTATTATTACATTTTCTGTAATATACATCACGTAACAGATTTAACTATAATCATCATCCATTTCTATTTTATTCATTTCATGTGCTAGGGTTATATATACTACCACATACTTTATACCTAGCACCCAATCATAAATCACAACTCAGTTATTTATCACATATTAGTTGTTAATATAACTCTTACTCCATTCCATTGGATTCATTTTGTGCACCAATACACATTCTGCCTTAGCATACCATATAATACACTGAGTTATTAACCTACATTTATACACATGATTTGTTTTAAGTTTCTAATCATTTTAGTCTAATTAGCTTATTGAACTAATTCCTTAAAAATAAAATCTTAATTTCCATGCTTATTAGGCATATCCTAATTGGATTCACTCCACTTAATAAGGTCTCAAAATATCGTAAATATATCATATCTTCGTAGTGGGAACACGTGCTTGGTTACAGAAAACCACAAGAACAATTTTATTTCCAATGCGTACTTTCTTGGATTATCATTTGTTAATGATTACATTACTACATGAATCACATAGTGTTGGTTTGCAAAAATTATGGCATACATATAATCAAATTATATAAGCGCAACGGAAGCAATAAAATCAGATTTTAAAATTTTTGTACAAACCAATAACCCGGATCTTTCTTATGCGACTATTATTAATTGAAGAAGGATAAAAGAATTTATACCTTTGTAGAACCAAGCTTCCACGGGTACAAGTTCATCTCCCTTTGATCCTTCACGTTCTTCTTCAAATTCACCGATTAGATTCCACGGATCAATGTTAGCTCCCCAAGTGTTGAGCCTCTAGAGGTGATCCACCAAGAGATCTATGAATTAAAGAAGTGGATCTTGGTTTCTCCAAACCATGGGTGGCTAGCCCTAATTCTCTCTCTCTCTCTAACTCTTAGATCTAGAGAATTATGGAGTACTCTCTCTAATCTAATGAAAGAGTGTGTAACCTTGATCTATGATAAGACTCCTCTTATTTATAGATCTAGTCACCCTCCTAAACTATTTAGGATTAGGGTTTTAATTTAATTCCTAATTTAATTAAGAACTAAATTAATTAATTACAATTCCTAAACCATTTATGAACTTAATTATTTAATAATGAGAGTACTTCTTATTAATTAATTACTAACCCATTTAGTAACTTAATTAATTATTATTATAATTATAATTCCAAAACTATTTAGGAACTTAATTATTTAATAATAATATTACTACTTATTAATTAATTCCTAAACCATTTAGGAACTAAATAATAATACTAGTAGTAATAATAATAATAGTAATAATAATAATAATAAGACTCCTCTTATTAATTTATAATTAGTATTTCTAAAATACTAAATTATAAATATTAAGCTATTTAATTTATTCTATCACCATAGTATAAATTAAATATACTTAATTTATTATTACAATTATGCCATCCACTTCTAAAATAAATATTACTCTTTTGCGGTGTGACCCTTTAGGTTCTCCATATTAAACCGGTTGTATAATAAATATATTAGAACATTTCTAATTCATTTATTACGAATTAACTCTTTAATTCAGAATAAATAATTATTCCACAATAAGGGTAAGCCCCCTTAGCGATTAGTCGACTTTCCAGATAATATAGATTTCAACATTTAATCGTAAAAGAACCTTTCAGCAAATAGTTACCGTACAATTCAATCCTTCTACCACACAATGTCCCAATCAAATATAAGACACGAAATTTCTGTCAAATCTTATTTATTTGATTATATGTATTTCAATTCACAAATACACAACTCTAGTTAATGTAAATTAGAAACTCCTTTCTAATTCCATTCAACCCTGGCCAGGGATTTCTGAGTTGTCACTTATTGAATCGCATAGGACATTCTCTCCCTTTACTAGAAGTGGTAGATCCTTTGTTGACCATTCATCTATCTCCATGTGTACCTTATTATACCCAAGCACATCATTTGATATACCAATAGGTCTTAAGAAATATGTCAAAGTATAACTTAGTACACACAAGATACTAAGATGATCTCAAGTCTAAGGATCACTTGTACGACTATCACATAAGGAACTCCTATTGACAGACGAGTAAAACTCCATTAGGTGTTCCTTGAGCGAGTCACGTTCAGTGAACTTATTCTCTAATAAGCACCTACATACTTGCTTTAGTGTCTCTACACAAATGATTATGAGATCAATCATCCTCTTCATAAGAGCAAGCATAGTATGTACCAATCTATCCGGATCTACTAATCCCCTTTTTAGTGATCCAACGATTAGGAACAATTTTAGTTTTGAGCTATCTTGAATTTAGATCTCATTAGCATGATCCTCATCATGGTTCTAAAAGCATTGCTCGAAAACTATGGGTTTATCCATTTGATTAATTCAAGTAATTAATCATGAATAAAGAAATGCCTTGATACTTTTATTAATAAATGAACAAGATTACAAAGTATATGCTTATCACATCAAATGTGATTGGCTTGAGGGCATATTACTTTCAATCTCCCACTTGCACTAAAGCCAATCGCCCTTTGGTATCCTCATACCATTCTTCTCTAAGTGGCATACAAATTGCTTAGTAAATGCTTTAGTTAATGGATCTGTAATGCTGTTCTAAGAGTCTACCATCTTTATGGTGTCGTCTCCTTTTCAATGATTCATCTAATCATATGAAAGTGCCGCAACACATGTTTGGATTTCAGATGAGACCTAGGTTCCATGGCGAATTAAACTCCTTTAATGTTAGGAACCATTATAAGTTCTGTAAAGAACTTGTTTAACCAAACAATCACCTTTGCAGCTTCACTTATAGTTATTTACTATGTCTTTGTCACTAAATCAGCAACTCTTTGCTGTTTGGAACTTTTCCAACTCACTGCAGCACCGTTCATGGTAATCATATTACCTGAAACAGATATGTTGTTATCTTGGTTAGTCTGAATAGACTTGAGTTTGTTAAACCCTCTAGTTTTATATCAGACCCATCATTAGAAACTCTTTTCTAATATTCTTCTCCAAAATTGAACTGATATCTGCTTATTATACATAAGCAATATCAAGTCTAGTACATTTCAATGAATCAATGTACGTCCCTTGGGTTAAGCCGAGCATCCTTTATGATCTATCTCTATAGACCTTTATCCTAAATAGAATGTTAGGACGCTTCTCCCAAGTCCTTAATGGAGAAGTTTTTAGACAACCACATCTTTACTGATTGTAGCATCGGTATGTCATTCCTTATTGATAGTATATCAACATATAATACCAGGAATGTCACAGTGCTCCCACTAACCTTTGTACACACTTGGTTCATCCTTGCCTTTGATAAAATCAAACTCTTTTGATTGTTTCATCAAAACGGATGTTTCATCGTCGAGAAACTTGCTCCAATCCATAATTGGATCGTTGTAACTTACATACTTGATTCGCTCCATCTATTTGGAGACAAATCCTCTTGGTTGTATCATACATACATCCTTTTGTATAGTAAGCTGTAACTGCAAGTAAAATCCGAATGGATATATGCATTTTCACTAGTGAAAAATTTCATCTTAGTCAACTCATTGACCTTATTTGAAATCTTTTTACCACTAGTTAGGTCTTATAGGTCTCCACCTAGCCATCTGCTTTAGTCTTTCTCCAAAGACCCATTTCTCTTGAGTATCTAACACTCATACCTCATCGTATATATCTGGATCATCATCCACTATGATGCGTACCTTATCATCATCATCTATGATGAATCCATACTATTCAGGTATCTTCGGTACTAAACCAGATTTACGACTTGGTTGTGGTACAATAGGTTTATCTACTTGTACAGATTCCTTCATTTTATCTGTAGTGTTTTGTGGTTCTTGAACTTCTTCAAGATCTATTTTACTCCCACTAACCCTTTAAGGAAAAATAACTTTTTCTTAGAAGGCAGCGTGTTTCAACAAACACATTTTAGTTAGTCGGATTATAGAAGTGATACCATAAACTTTCTTTAGGATATCCCACAAGTTTACACTTATCAGATCTTGTCCCTAGCTTATCATGTCAAACCTTTTCACATAAGCTGAACAATTCAAATCTTAACATGCTTAAGACTTGGTTTCCTCCCTATCCATGACTCATATGAAGTCTTAGGGACAGAATTTGAAGGTATCTTATTTAGTAGATATGCGATCGTTTCTAGAGCATAACGCTAGAAGGATACTGGAAGATCAATAATACTCATTATGGATCATCACCATGTCCATTCTGTGAGAATACCATTTCGCTTGAGGTGATCTAGAAACTTACTGCATAAGTATTCCCTTCTCGATCTAATCGAAGAACTTTAATACTTTTGGCCTTTAGTTTCTATACTTCACTTTTGAATTCTTTGAACATTTCAAACGATTTGGATTTGTATTTCATCAAATACATATATCAAAATCTAGAATCATTAGTGAAAGTAATGAATTAATACCCTCCTCTTGTATTTATTGTCATAGGTCCCACACACGATTGTGTGTACCATCTCTAACAACTCCGTAACTCGCTTTCCATGTCCACTAAATGGAGATTTAGTCATATTGTCCATGATACAAGATTCACAAGTTGTATTTGATTCATAATCAAAAGCTCTAAAAGCCTATCTTTATACAACTTGTTTAGTCTTGTTTCATTAGCATGGCCGAGTTAACAGTATTGCATGAAGGTATGATTCATATCATCTATTTGCTTTTAGTTTGTTCAAATTGAAATATTTTTCATATAAGTCAAGTATACAAAATCTATTAAGTAATCAACCAGTTCTAAATAAAACATTATCATTATAAACAGAACAACGATTATTCATTATTATAATGTCAAAAAAAAACATTCCTTGTCATCACATGGAACTGAAATAATGTTTCTAAGAACTGGAACATAGTAACAACTTACTAACTTAATAGGCTTGCCCGTAGGCAATGCTAAATTTTAAGTTCACATGGCTAATGCAACAACCTTTACTTCATTCCCCAGCACATGATTACTTATCATTTATTTAGCTTTCTACTTTTGTTTAGTCTCTGCAATGACTTGCCTTTGTGAGACCACCATTCGGTATCTAATACCTAAGTAGAACTTGACTTATAGAAAGTTCTATTTCATTATGAACAAATCTATATCTATAGTTGAAGCTTCACTAAACTTCTTCTACTTAACTACTACAACTCTCTTGTAGTTGTTCTTCCAGTGTCCCAGCTTATCGCAATGAAAGCAAACTCTTTTGCCCTTGGGATCACTTTTATTTATGTCATTTGTTTAGTCTTTCTTTTGCCTTCTACTCTTTCTGACTCCTCAGAAATACCTTTGGCCATCTTCCTCCGCTTAGAAGATTCATTAACGAGTAAAACTTGATTTTTCTAGGAAGAAAAGTGACTCTCAACAGTCTTCAACATATTTAAGCAAATCAGCTAAACTGACTTCTAGCTTATTAATGTTTGAAGTTCACAACATATTGTGAATTAGAGTCAGTGAGTGACTGCAAGATCGAATCTTGGCTCAACTCTCCATCCTTGACAAAACTGGTTGTCCTAATTTGATCAATCCAATTAATCATCTTTAGGACATGTGTCTTTTACTGTAGTGCCATTGGTTATTATAGATCGGAAGAGCTCATTAGATATCTTATATCTAGTTGACCTACTTTGCTCACCATACAACTATTGAATGTGCAACAATATAGTAGGTGCATCCATTTTCTCGTGTTGACGCTGTAACTCGATACTCATGGATTCGAGCATGATGCATTGAGCCACCTTTGCATCATCTTGCCATTTAAAATAGCAATCTCTTCCTCATAGGCTTAGTCTACAACGTTTGTAGGAATAGACAAATTAAGGACATTTGCTAGCTTTTCAGCATTGAGAACTATTCTCAAATTTGTTTAATCAATCCGAACAATTCGGGTCGATTAATTGTTAGCATACATTATGCTATGCAGTGTTAGTGAATTAAACATAATAATATTCTTTAAGTGAATTAATAACAACATTAACATGCATTCGTTTTATTAATTACCAAAATAAATTAGGTCTTTATTTAAAATGGTGTCTCCCACTATTTTCATCAAACTATATTACCCTCCTTATATAGTTCGGCAAATCTAGTTAAAGATTTGCAAGTGAGAATAAGGATCCTATCGACATAAGTACAGCCTTGTGTGTGCACAACAAACTATAGTTTATTCAATAGGTAGACAACTCCTTGTCAATTACATCAACATGTAACTCCTTTGTATTTTGCCTCTTAGATTATTATGATCATGTGTGTGCACATCCAAATCAAAATTATCTAAGTTAAGTCAAACCTAGCACTTCCATATAAGTGAAGAGAAAAATACTGCCCTTGTGTGTGCACAACAAAACAGTAATGTTCAATTCTTTTATAAGCATCAAATGTGATAAAAGAACATCTCAAATAATCGATATAAGCCTTGTGTGTGCACAACAAACGTATATTGACTATTTGATACTCTATCGTTTTATCATGCTAGAAGGCGACGTTCGATATTTTGATAAATATCTTTGAACGTTACAACTTAATATTATGAGTAGTAGAATAAATAAATTAGAACAATTCTAATTTTATTTAATTGAATTAAACTCCTTTAATTCATGAATTAAACATTTTAATTCATTTTATAAATAATATTTATTCTACATCATGAGGGGTTTATTAATATTAATTGTCTCATCTTGTTTAGCGCACATGCACATATATATATATATATAAAATACGCGTCATATTAATTAACATGCGAAGCATGTTTGATAATATATAATATATATAAATAAGCATGCACATATAGAATACTATATTCTACTTGGATTGATTATGGACTTTTATTTTAGTTTGGTTTATTCGAGCCACCAAATAAACCAATTGGTCAAACCTAGGGTGCAAGAATAAATTAAATTAAATGTAACTATTACATTTAAATTAGGGCTCCATTACAAACGGGTCTTCATGCGCTCCTTACTTCTTTGCTCTAATTCTTCAAAATAATTCTAACTAATCCTATTACAAATTATTTACAATAAATAGAAACCTTGATCAACAGTCAAGGGGAAGTACATAGGAGGGAGATAGAATTATACATAAGAAAAATTAGAAAGACGAGGTACGCAGACCCCATTTATTAAAACCCATTCATTCATGCATTTAATTAAAATTAAATCCAATCACATTGGTCAATAGTCCATAATCAATCCCATTTATTATCATATATATCAACATATATATCAATAAATAATATTCATCACATGAATTAAATAAATCATTCCATATATGTATTGGTATCATTTAATGGGCAATTAAAGTTGCATGAAATCTAATTTCATATTTAAAATAAACATTTTATTTTAATTATAAAATCATGTAAAAATAAACTATTTATTTTTATTATATTTTTGTAATAATTTTTTTTTTTGAATTTTTAAAATTACCCAAAATAAACATTTTATTTTTAAATTTTAAAAAAATCTGCTCAAAATTACAAAAATGCCATTGAAAAAACGGATTTTCGGTATTTACAGAAATGCCACCGCGTCCCGAAAATTACAAAATTGCCACCGCCTTGGTCCGCGCCATGCGCGCCTTACCGCTCTCCCGCGCCATGCGTGCCCTGCCGCACGCCCGCGCCATGCGTGCCCTGCCGCACTCCGCGCAATGCGCGCCTGATGCCTTCCGCGCCATGCGCGTGTGTGCCCGGTACTGTAGCAAAATTTGGTACTGTAGCAGCCGCGAGAATTTCATAAAAAAAAACTTTTTTTTTTCTTTTCAAAACCCGATTTTTGCAATTGATTTTCAAAACTCATGATTTTATACAACAAATTATGCCCAATAAATTGTTCTAAACACATACCCATACATGTATGAAATTAAAACAATTAATAATTCGCATAAGTTTGGCTCTTGATGCCACTGTTGGTTTGCAAAAATTATGGCATACATATAATCAAATTATATAAGCGCAACGGAAGCAATAAAATCAGATTTTAAAATTTTTGTACAAACCAATAACCCGGATCTTTCTTATGCGACTATTATTAATTGAAGAAGGATAAAAGAATTTATACCTTTGTAGAACCAAGCTTCCATGGGTACAAGTTC
Source organism: Hedera helix (assembly GCA_947179155.2). NCBI lineage: Eukaryota > Viridiplantae > Streptophyta > Magnoliopsida > Apiales > Araliaceae > Hedera > Hedera helix. The sequence continues at coordinate 23,354,054 of OX359284.1, forward strand.
ATCTCCCTTTGATCCTTCACGTTCTTCTTCAAATTCACCGATTAGATTCCACGGATCAATGTTAGCTCCCAAAGTGTTGAGCCTCTAGAGGTGATCCACCAAGAGATCTATGAATTAAAGAAGTGGATCTTGGTTTCTCTAAACCATGGGTGGCTAGCCCTAATTCTCTCTCTCTCTCTAACTCTTAGATCTAGAGAATTATGGAGTACTCTCTCTAATCTAATGAAAGAGTGTGTAACCTTGATCTATGATAAGACTCATTTTATTTATAGATCTAGTCAACCCTTCTAAACTATTTAGGATTAGGGTTTTAATTTAATTCCTAATTTAATTAATAACTAAATTAATTAATTACAATTCCTAAACCATTTATGAACTTAATTATTTAATAATGAGAGTACTTCTTATTAATTAATTACTAAACCATTTAGTAACTTAATTAATTATTATTATAATTATAATTCCAAAACTATTTAGGAACTTAATTATTTAATAATAATATTACTACTTATTAATTAATTCCTAAACCATTTAGGAACTAAATAATAATACTAGTAGTAATAATAATAATAGTAATAATAATAATAATAAGACTCCTCTTATTAATTTATAATTAGTATTTTTAAAATACTAAATTATAAATATTAAGCTATTTAATTTATTCTATCACCACAGTATAAATTAAATATACTTAATTTATTATTACAATTATGCCATCCACTTCTAAAATAAATATTACTCTTTTGCGGTGTGACCCTTTAGGTTCTCCATATTAAACCGGTTGTATAATAAATATATTAGAACATTTCTAATTCATTTATTACGAATTAACTCTTTAATTCAGAATAAATAATTATTCTACAATAAGGGTAAGCCCCCTTAGCGATTAGTCGACTTTCCAGATAATATAGATTTCAACATTTAATCGTAAAAGAACCTTTCAGCAAATAGTTACCGTACAATTCAATCCTTCTACCACACAATGTCCCAATCAAATATAAGACACGGAATTTCTGTCAAATCTTATTTATTTGATTATATGCATTTCAATTCACAAATACACAACTCTAGTTAATGTAAATTAGAAACTCCTTTCTAATTTCATTCAACCCTGGCCAGGGATTTCTGAGTTGTCACTTATTGAATCGCATAGGACATTCTCTCCCTTTACTAGAAGTGGTAGATCATTTGTTGACCATTCATCTATCTCCATGTGTACCTTATTATACCCAAGCACATCATTTGATATACCAATAGGTCTTAAGGAATATGTCAAAGTATAACTTAGTACACACAAGATACTAAGATGATCTCAAGTCTAAGGATCACTTGTACGACTATCACATAAGGAACTCCTATTGACAGACGAGTAAAACTCCATTAGGTGTTCCTTGAGCGAGTCACGTTCAGTGAACTTATTCTCTAATAAGCACCTACATACTTGCTTTAGTGTCTCTACACAAATGATTATGAGATCAATCATCCTCTTCATAAGAGCAAGCATAGTATGTACCAATCTATCCGGATCTACTAATCCCCTTTTTAGTGATCCAACGATTAGGAACAATTTTAGTTTTGAGCTATCTTGAATTTAGATCTCATTAGCATGATCCTCATCATGGTTCTAAAAGCATTGCTCGAAAACTATGGGTTTATCCATTTGATTAATTCAAGTAATTAATCATGAATAAAGAAATGCCTTGATACTTTTATTATTAAATGAACAAGATTACAAAGTATATGCTTATCACATCAAATGTGATTGGCTTGAGGACATACTACTTTCACATAGCACATATCATTTATCGTTAAATCATACAACTTAGGTTATTCTCATAACACTAAATCAATTTCACATCCATCATTTAACTACACTATCTTACATCCACACACAACATTTATCAAACAAGTTGTTTGTTTAGTACCGTTTAACAAATACCTCGACGGTTTAAATTTTGCATATGTATTGTGATGCTCCGACACCTCACAAGTCTACTAACACTTCTAAAGTTTTTAAAATATTATTCTAGACTTTTTGACCGATTGCCACATTTTTCAGATGATCCGACAAATTTCTGTAACTATTTCCATTTATAAAAACTATCATTAATAGCTTCAAAATAGAAATAATAACTCAATACACTTCTATATCCTCCAAATATCACAAATATTAATCTGATATTATTATAAGTTTTTTCACAAAATTTCATAATTTTCCACCATTCATAGAATTTTCTATGAATTTTCACTAATTTTTAAATTAACTTTAAATAGCTTAAAAATACAATAAATACATCTTCGCTTCAATAATTTTCCAAAACTTTTCAAAAATTCTGAAATAATATTATAGGATTTTTCACTATTCATAAAATTTTCTATGAATTTCTACCATTTCAAAACTAACTTTAAATGGCTTAAAAAGTACAATAAATACATTTCCGCTTCAATAATTTTTTAAAACTTTTCAGAAATTCTGAAATTATATTATAGGATTTTTCATCAAGTTTCATAATTTTTCACTATTCACAGAATTTTCTATGAATTTTCACCAGTTTTAAACTAACTTTAAATGGCTTAAAAAGTATAATAAAAACTTTTGCTCTTCAATAATTTTCCAAATATTTACAGTAATTCATAAATACTATCATAATATTACTGTAAATTTATTTCAGCCCAAAATTTATTTTTAGTAATTTATTTGTAATTTTCAAAATGCTGAAACTTCAAAAATTCATAGAAAATAATCCGCTTGTCGAAAAATTACGAATTTTATGTCCATTTTACATGAAATTTAATTCTCTACAGCGTTCTAGTACAAAGTTTCTTTAAATTCTAGCTGAAAAATAGCAGAAACAGTACTGCCAGAAAGTTCGCTAGCGGCGACTTTCCGGTCATCTTCTCCGGCGACCCAAATTATTTTTCGCTGAGTTTTTCATCATTTTTTCTGCCCAGATCAGATCTACTACATCTTAGAATTCCAACCATATTTTTAGTTTCAAAATTCGTTAGAGATCTTATGTTGAAACAACATCCGAAAATATTTTTGGTCGAAATTTTTTTTTCCTTTGATTTCTTGATAATCCATCTTTAAACCATCATAGACATGATTAAGTATGATCTACTCTTCATAAATCTTCTAAACATAAATCAAAGCATAAAAATTCCAATGAATAAACAAGGGTTTTGAATATATACCTTAATGACATCATTTTTCTTCTTCATTCTTCAATTTCTCTTCTTCCTCTTCTCTTTTTCTTCTACCCATGAGCTCTCACTTTCTTTCTCGCTCTACATGCTAATAATGCTATCAAGTGTGTGTTTTTAATCCATTTAAGTGATATATCAAGATAAGAGATAAAAGGTGAAATGTGATCGATTGAAATAGATTACAATAGGATAAGATTATACATGATTGGCTCAAATAATTCCACCTCATAAAAATAAATTTGAGCAATCCAGCTGGCTCACTTGAAAAATCTGTAGGTTTAATTTATCTTTTGGGTCCCACTTTTAATTATCTCACCCGCTATTTGACTTTTTGATTCGGAACTCAAAATTTCAATATTACAGTCGATTCCTACTAATTTTGACGTTCCTGTCGTCATGGTAACATCCGCTTCTTTAAAATCCATTCCGAATTTCAAGTTTGACCTTTTACCCGAAAAAGTCAAACGGTCAACTTTGACCAATAAGTTAACTGAAACACCTATCGTGCTTATAGTCCATACTTACTAAATTTGACGTTCTCGTCGCAACGGTGAAGTCTATTTCTCCAAAATTCTTCTCCAAATCAAAATTTGAGTTTCACCTTACAAGTCAAATGGTTGACTATGACCAAAAGTCAACCCCGACACCAAATTGTGTTTATTAACTCTCTTTGTTAAATTCGATATTCTGAACTCAACGGTGCAGTTCGCGTCTCCAAATTCACTTCCGAACTACAAATTGGGGTTTTAACTTGACTTTTCTTTCTTTCCTTTAGTTATACTTTGACTATTTAACTATTTTGGTCATTTCTTGACATTTTAATTTATTTTCTTGCCTTCACATATGTTAGTATACTCGTGTTATCAAGTATATTTTACCTCATTCTCTTCACACCACTATTCCATGAAATCACAACCACACATGGCTCATTCTTAACCTTGGACTACCATCTTAATAACTTGGTCATACATACAAGTCTTAAAATTATCAAATGTTTAGGCTTATTCACTATATTCATACGGCTTGTCATATATAGAAATTTAACTTGCCATAATCTTAATCTATTTTGGACTATTATTTAACTTCTAACACTTGGTTACTAGGTTGTGTTTAAACTTAATTTTCACCACCATACTTAGCTTGTCTCTTCCCAACTTACTAATTTGGGTTATCTTAATTTACCATTCAAGGTTTAAATTTTCAAAAGCTTGTTTAATTAATATATTAAGTTTTACATTATTCTTGATGATTAATTTAGTTAATCATTTACCACGATCGGCTAAAAAATATAATTAGAGCACCTCTAAGTATATATGTATCTATACTTATACACATTCACGCTAACTTAAAAATATCTCAATAATTAAAATTTATTTTCTCAATAAATTTCCACATACATCATATTAAAAACTTCTTTCATAATCTCTTTCAGTCAAATAAATTCATCGAGCTTTAAATGTATTCTATTACCTTATTATTAACATACCTCAAAGTATACACATAATAATCAAATTCTAGGTTTTAAAATTTAAAAACCTACATTCACTCACATTTAAATCCTAACATAAAGATTATGGTCAAATGTTTGCTCATTTTCTACACCTTTTCCTTCTCCAAATTTAAGTTTTAACTTCAACCTTTATTTTATCATCTAAGATCTTATTTAAAAATCTTCTAAAATATCCGGAATTATGCATCCCAAAAATCTCCCCAATAATGAATATAAGATTCTTTCAATGCTAAAACTAAACATCGGAAATAATACAGCAACACAGTACAAAATTAGGATTTTCTAACCTTAACTTCAAAAAATAATTAACAAGTACCTAACCTTTAAATTGAAGCTAAAAATTGAGGGAATTGAATAGACCAAATTCTGTCGCCAGTAGCACTAAGAACCACCACTACAACGCCGCACCACTGCTGCACTAGATATGAAATTGTTTGGGTTTAATTATATAGAGATAAATTGGGGTTTTAAGGGTACCTTGATCTAACTAACATTAGAAAAGGGAATAAGATCGGAGAAGAAACGATCGGAAGAGGAAGAGGCACGACGGAAGAGAAAAAGAAAACAGCAGCCAAGAAAGGAAAAGAAAAGTGAAGAAGAAGAGACTTGGGGTCGGGTTAGAAAAAAAAGGCTTAGCTTTGATGGAATATTCGTTAGAATTAATTCCGATAGAATTAAAATTATCTTCGACGGAATTTCGCTGGAACTAAATTGTCGCGCGCGGGAATTTTGGCACCATCGATCAAAAAGCAGAATCTCGATAGAAATTCTGACAGAAGTACTTAATTCTGACGGATTTAGTACTAACGGAATATTCCATCGAGACTAAGTTAATTCCGACGAAATTATTTTCGTCGACGATAATTCTGTCTAATTTAAGCCTTTTTCTTGTAGTGAATTTGTCTTTTACTCTGAATCTTTTCTCCTGCTCTGAAGTAGTTTTGCTTCCTTCACTATACGATTCACCTTTATTCTTCTGCGATCAGTTGTGTAATACGATCGTGACTAAACATGCTAGACGATCTGATCCTGCTATGCAATATGATCTTTCACTATATGATATTTGATATCACCATATGATTTCTTTTGTGAAGTACCCTTATGATCTGATATCTTTTCTTCAATAATCTGAGTGAATTCTGTTGAGCTAATCTTAAGCTTTATGATTCGCTATACGATCTTGACTTTGTATGTTCTTGTATTCTGCGATCTCTTCAACATTTGGATTATGCCTTTCGATTTATGATATAGTGTAGAACTTGCTCTTGATGTCTTTCCAGCAATCTCTGAGTTTTATTAGTTATTCATCCTAGTCTATTACAACTTTCTGTATTCAGATCAGCCTAATAAGTTTTATCTCTAAAGTCCTGTTACATCATTATCCTGACTGCTACAAAAGTTATCTTTTGGATCAACTTAACAAGTTTGATCCCTAACTTAAGCTATCTTTTGGATCAACTTAACAATTTTGATCCCTAAGTTCTTCTATATTGATTATTATTTTAAGGACAGTTCAGAGATGAACAAATGTTTATATACTCACATTTGTTCTTATAATACAAATTTCTTTATTTTCTTATTTTTCAATATTAATATGTAACTTTACAAAAGATATAATTACATTAAGTTTCACATAGCACATACTTAAAATATTTAGCCAATTTCATTGTCGTTTTTTCATCATCAAATTCAAATAGGTTATCACATAAATTTGCTAACATATATATATAAGGACGTGATCCATAACAAATGTTAACTGAATTGAAAATTTTATCTAACACACTCCCAACCACCCATCTAGTCAATGGACGGTTGGGAGTAAATATAAATTAGTGCTCATTCGTTACTTTTTTTGTAGCGGAGAACAAAATTTTTCCAATGAAAGTTAGATTTGTGTTTATGTACTATTTTACCCCTTAAAGTTGGGACCACTTAGAACTTCTTTTCGATCAAGTTCCTTTCGTTACTCTTACCAATGACATCCACTACATATTTTAGCGGATGGAATACTATAATATTTTCTTCTCCAGGACTTCCGTTACTCTTTTAGACACAGGAATCAAGCTTAGGTTTGTTAAATCTTCTCTTCTTTTGTCCCAAATTGTCTCACACATTTTCTCTTTCTCTTAGTTGAAGTAATAGGCACCAGTGACACCAACGCAGCGAACTAAGTTCTTCTAATATCTTTTATCATCTCCCCTCTTATCTCAATTACGAGTTAGTATCAATCAATGGCCCCTTCAAATCTATATATTAGTCAAATATTTCTGAGTTTGATTGAGGTTGAAAAGGTCTATAGATCATTTGCCATTAGCAATGGGTTTGTTGGAAAAAATTTAACAAGCCGTACTCGAGAATATACCTGTATATAAAAAAGTAGGTAAAACAATGGTTAAGAAAGCAATGTCAGTTGATGACGCATACTATGAACCTACTAAAATAAAGCGGAAGAGAGACTATATTGAGCACACAATGTGTAAAGTTAGAATGTTTGTTGTCCATAATAAGAAATTCGATAGTTGGTGGGTATCAACTTTGGAGTTGAAACACAATCATGAATTAGTTAATCCCAACATGGTAGATCTTATTGAGACTCACAAAAATATAACTCTCCTTGCTAGAGAATTGATTCAGACCTATAATGATGCTGGTATTGCTCTAAATGAGATTATGAACCTTATTAGCATTGTGAGTGGAGGGAGAGCTGATGTAAGTTTTAGCAACAAATATATTCGAAATGTTGTACAAGATTTAAGACGCAACACAATAGATTCAAACAATGCAAAAATTGCAATGGATCTTTTGAAGAAAATTGAATCAGATATTTTTGATAAATTCTTTTAGAGTGTCAAATCTAATGATGAGAATCGTATATCGTGTATATAATGGATAGACTCACAATCAATGCTATGTTATGAGAAGTTTGGGGATGATGTTACTTTTGACACTACATATAGGAAAAATAAGTATGTAATGCCTTTTGTACCATTCACAAGTGTTAATCATCATTACGAATCCATTTTATTTGACTTTATGAAATAGAGTGTACATTTGTGTGGGTTTTGGAAATATGGCCGGAAGCAATGCAAAACAAGGCACCCTTGACAATTATAACTGATCAAGATAAAGTAATGAACAATGCTATTTCATGGGTCCTTCAATTCCCTCTACTCATTATATGCTTTGTACATAGCATATCAGTAACAAGTATCCAAAAGAGCTACACCATATACTTTCTGAGCACGAGGCCTTTATGGATGATTTTAAGAGATGTCTGTATTGGGTCACTATAGTTGAATTTGAGCACAGATAGGCAGAGTTGTTGATTAAGTATACGTTACAGGATCACGAATGGCTCCAATCACGTTATGAGGTGAAAGAAAAATGGATTGGGTCATATTCGAAAAAGTTTATTTCCGTTGGAACGACAATCACTAGAAGGAGTGAGGGAATAGATAATTTTTTTGATACCTATATTAACTCGACAACCGACCTTAAAGATTTTATAATCAATTCCCAACAAAGATGCTGTGAAATAATTTCTCAGGGAGTGAGAATCTGATTATAAATCAAAACACTGGAACGGACAAACGGTTACATGAACAAAGTTGGAAAATTACGTTGCTATGATTTATACAAAAAAATATTTAAACGTTTTCAGATGCGAAGTTACTAGGATTTTTGATCATGAATCGTCTAAGACAACGATGTATACCAGTTGCAATGATGAGGTCGTGAAAGAACGCCAAAATTTTATTATATTGCTGTCCGTGTTTTGAGTGGAGACTGTTTTACATGTAGTTGTCAACACTTTGAACATAGTGGACACATTTGTAGGAATATTTTGAGATTTTTGAATTACAAGAGTATACCAAAAATTCCCGATAGTCTAATATTAAAACATTGGACAATCAGTGCTAATAAGATAGATGGTGAACCTGAGTACATTCTCCCAAATCCCACCTCCAATTTTGAACAATGTCAGATTATAAGTTACAATCACTTGTGCAGGGTGTATTTGTCACTGGCTGCTAGCGGATCAACATCAAACTGAGCTTACTTGCATGCTTTTGCAAACGCTAAGAAAGAAAAAGAAATTATTGATTCATTTGAACCGGAAATATAAAATAACAACCAAGTTGGTCATCGGGATAAGAAAATGATGTGGACGATGATATAGAGGAGGAACTTGAGGTTAAAGATGACAACTTTCTACCACCTATAACGTCGTAAACAAAAGGACATGAAAAGGATGTGAGAATCCTGAGTGGTATCGAACAAAAACAAGTTAAAAAAAACCCTTCGACAGTTTGCAAAAAATTAGCTGATCATGACAAAAGGAACCACTACATAGTGATGAAGCAACAAGATCCTAACGATATTAATTAATTAATTAATATAAATATTTTTTTTTTCTAGAAATTTTGTTTAATTAATTTCTAATTTGTTTGTTTTTTTTGCTAATTTATTTGTTTATTTGTTGACATTTAATTGTCCTGTATTTGATGATGTTATCAATAATGATTAGCTTAATTTTTTGTGTGATGACATTAGTTGATTTAGTGAAAGGTTGGCAGAGATATGAAATTGAATTGTTATGTGGTTGGTTGTTTTTCTTACAGAACATGAATTGTAGTAGGGAGAATACGTACGCTCCGCTCCACTAGGGAAAGTAACGGAAGTAATTTTTAAAATATGTTCCACCACGTAAACGAAAAGAGATTTTAAAATATCTTCCGCGAAAGAAAGAACGGGAAGCATTAATTTATTATTTTGCCATTTCTGTATTTTGAAATTCAATATAAGTGATATAGAGAAATTGAGTTCTATAGTTAATAACTTGAATGCGAAGGTTAGTAAGTTGAAGGAAAAGAATAAGATGCAGACGCAAGAGAATTCTTCCTTAAATTTGAAGATCAAAATGAAGAATGCTTCAAAAAATTGGTTTATTGTTACTTGTATTTTTCTTTTAACATATGTATTTTTCAATCAGACAAATATTTTTTCATTGTAATTATTTTATGGTGGAATGAAATTCGTTTTGTTTCCTTGCCTATATATGATGTATTTTTTTATTTATCAATATATTTTGTGAGAATTAAAAATAAATAATTAAAATAAATTGTTTTGTAAAAGCGGATGATAGATTATCTGCTTCTTATAATAGCGGATGTTAAATAACAAAAAATTAATTAAAGTAGATCAAAGATAAGAATTTTAGAAATTTAATAATTAAAATTATTAATTATAAAACTTAATAATTAAAAATAATTATTTAAAACAAGTTGTCTAATTAATTATAAAATAAGTTGACTAATAATTATAACTACTACTAATTAAAAATAATTAATGCACAGTAAAATAAGACTATTAAAAGTGAATGAGAAGTTATATATATATTTATATATATATATATATATATATATATATATATATATATGGGGGGGGGGGGGGGGGGATCCATAGCAAGCACTTGTTAAGAAAAAAAGGTGGGCAATCACCATCTTCATCATCCATTATTAGAGCCAACGGAGGAGATTAAAACTGACCTTACGCCCGTCCGCTAGTTGTACTAGCGGATTGTTTAATTAGATTTTGATGGAAATCTTTGCCCATAAGTAAAATACGTTGTCGTTTATCACCATTTGCGCACGAAATGAAGACGTATTCATCCCATCCGCTAATACAACTAGCGGACGCACATGAGTAAGCTCCCTAAATCCCGTCCTCTAGTACAACTAGCAGACTACACGCAAAACGACGCCGTGCGCAAGTGATGAACGACAACTAACCCAGCGGACGAGCAGTTTGGGGAAAAAAAATCCCTACCATTCTATTACACATCAAAGCCGACGATTTTCAGCAACATCTCTGGCAATTTCCAACAACATCTCTGGCGATTTCCTCTTCCATGCTTCGACGATTTTCTCTTTCATTAGCCAAAAAATCCAATGGTATGTGCTTGCTTGTAATCGATAAGTGCTTGCTTGTAATGTGCTTGATTTCATGGGTAGATATGTTTGCTTGTAATGTGCTTTATTTCATGGGCGGACATGTTTGTCGGATTCCGGATATGTTTGCCGGATGTGTAATAGCTTTGATTTCATTGGCTTTAATAAATGATAAGTGCTTGTTATGGGGAGAACATAAATGATAAGTGCTTGCTTATTTTGTGCTTGATTTCGTGGGCGGATATGTTTGCCGGATGTGTAATAGCTTTGGTTTTTCAAAAGTATAGTGTTAAAGTAAATGTGCTTGATTTCATGGGTGGATATGTTTGCCGGATTCCAGATATGTTTACCGGATGTGTAATAGCTTTGATTTCATTGGCTCTAATAAATGATAAGTGATTGCTATGGGGAGAACATAAATGATAAGTGAATGCCTGTAATGTGCTTGATTTCATGGGCAGATATGTTTGCTGGATGTGTAATAGCTTTGATTTATGTGAAATTCGTTTTGTTGTAATAATTGCACTGTTTAACTAAGATGAAGAATTTAAATACCAAAATTTTATTACATATTTGTGTATATTATACTCGCATCCACTTTGTTTAATTCATGATATTGTGATGCATGTTTAGGTAAGCTATGGATATTAATCTAGGACCGTATAATCCTATTGTGCTGTGGGACCAAGAAAATCACGTTTCATCAGACTTATGGAAAAATACTTTAAGTTGATTAATTTATAACAACTTTATCTTTCTTAAACTTTTGTTATAAACATTCATGTTGTGACAATTTATGTTGTTGGGCTTGTAGGATAGAGGTGTGTTAGAAATTTGTCAAATGTAGGCTAAATTAAGTGAATGGAACTTGACTGAACAACAACAATTTTTGCTGGAACAATTAGGTTTTGGTATATTTTATCACCAAGATGTAGTGTCAAAAATAAATGCATCTATTTTATCTGCTCTAGTTGAGCGTTGGAGAAGTGAAGCAAATTCGTTTCACTTAAATTGTAGAGAGATTAGTCTTACGCTGGAGGATGTGGGATTTTTATTAAGGTTTCCCATATTAGGAAAACCATTGACTTGCAGAGAGCTCGAATATCCTAAACTTTATTTTATAAGGGTTTTTGGGAAACAAACTGCTGTAGTAGATTTGGAAGAATGGTATGAAAGGGGTGGCATTAGTTTGACTTGGTTAAGACATAGATATGGCCAGTTACCTGAGGATTCTACTCCAGATGATGTAATGAAACACACTAAGGCATATCTGTTGTACTTATGTGGTGCTATTTTGTTTCCAATCAAGAGTAAAAATATTGTGCATCCTAGATATTTGTTGCTATTGGAAAGATTGGATGAGATAGTTACATATGCTTTGGGGGAAGCAGTTTTAGGGCATTTGTATAGGGGGTTGCATGATGCTTCTCACAAAACAGCGACAAAATTCGTAGGATGTGCAACCTTTCTTCTGATGTGGGTATATGAAAGGTTCAGCACTAGTCGTCCTACACCTAGGCCTAAGTCGCCTGGGCATATTCCTATTTTAATCATAATTCAAAAGATTATCAGCGTCGAAAAAATCCCCATCACCATCTTTTATTTTATCAAAGAGAGTTTGATAATATGTTGGAAACAGATGGGGTGTGGCGCCCATAAGTCATTCTATAGATGCTTAGGTTGGGATTTTTTTGAAGCAAGATTAGGTGGAGCTGCACGTATACCTTTATTACATTATGATATGGTCGAGTTCCAAATGCCTGATAGATTCATGAGACAATTTGGATATTTCTAGTCTTATCCATCTAATGCTGAAAACATGGTGGAATTGAGGGGGGGGGGGGGGGGGGGGAATAAATTGTTTGAAAAAATAAATTATGAAAATCATAGAGCCTAGTACATCTGATTGTGGGAGGCGTACATGGAGACTTTAGAAGGGCAAGTGTTGGAAGCTTTGGACCATATATCTACCGAGGATTATATGAGGTGGTATAGGAAAATTACTCGACGACGGATACACCATTCGCCAGCCTGTAGGGTACAAGCGGCAAATTATGAGCCACGTGCATTCATTGACCAACATGCTGTTGTAAACGGTGTAAGTTTTTCAATCTATTATATAAATTTTTTAGTTTTTACTTTCTATATTGATTACCTTGTTTTACTAATGTAATATTATTATTTTTGTTTTTTTGTAGCTTGAGTCCACAAATTCTATATTTGAAAAAATATTTACAATTGAACAGCCTCCAGAATTTAAAACCACGTATCAGACATGGTTCAATAGACTTTACCAACCCTTGATGAGTAATTATAAAAGGGTTTCAATAAACCCAAATCCAGATCAACCTATCCTTGGTCAAATGGAGATTGACATGATGGGATCCCAACCTCCAATGCAAGACTCTTAACCTATCATTGGCCCATCTACTCGACACGGTACGAAATTCCCGATCAGAAGGAGGATAAAGGGTACAAATCAATCTCATTTCATGAAGGAGTTAAAGATTGAAAAAATAACGTGGTTAAATCATCATTGGTTTAGTCCAACTTACGACCCTTCAGAGTTTCAATTAAAGTACAAGCAACAAGAGTTATATTTCTTCGTGTTTCAATGAGGTTCACCTTGTTTGGCTAATTACAAACTAATTGAATTAGCTAATTAATTAACTTAATTAGATGATTAAAACTAATCCGGTTGGAATCGAACTAGGTTAGGGTAACTAGATTATCATTTAACCTAATTATTATATAATTAAACTAAACCCAACTAGAATTAAGGTTAATTAAACTAAAGATTAACCTAAGTTATAAGTTAAACTAATTGGTGAATTAATAACCTAATCTACCAATCAAGTTCCTAGGTTTATTTCTAATTAACCTAAGTATAAACTAAGCTAAATTATCAAAAGGACTAAACTACCCTTAAACTAAGCTTGGTGAAAGACCATGAATATCCCTCAAATAATTGATTAATTAACCAGCCAAATAAGGCCTAGTACTATTCCTTTGGCAAGCTTGATCTTGGCCATTGAAATGGTAGATGATGACATAAACAATGATGGACTAACATTAAATGGCATTAAAGCCTTTAAATGGCCAGCCAAAGCAAGAGGGGAAAGGGTGATGCATTCTATTTTACTTTGCTTGGAAGTTTTGTAATAATGACCTTAATACCATAGCTTAGGTTTTTCTATAAATAGCAAGCATAGTTCACTTGTTCTATCATTCATTTTTAAACCTTAAAAATCAACTATCAAAGCTATACATATATTGAGAGAGAGTTCTAGTGAGTTACTATCAAGAAAATTGCAAAAAATAGCTTGTAAATTCAAAAGGTACAATCTGTAGTAGTTATAATGTTAAAATTTTCTTTCGTCTTTTGTTTTAAAAAGCTTAAGAACTCAAGTCGTAGCCATGTACGTTTGTCGTTCTCTGTATTCTTGAGCCTTTCTTCATTTTATAATAGTTATAATGTCGAATTTTATTTTATAGTTTAAAGCTCAAGAACATACGCAGTGTGCTGTCGCAGACACCCAAAAATAAAATCTTACTTTGAAAAATATTAATGTAGTAGTGCAAGTAAGATTCGATTTCATAGAGAATGATTAATTTAATTCTATGTTTTCGAAAACCAAAATTGGGGGGGTTTTAATTAAATGAATACTTTAAATAAAATTAACTAAAATAATTATACAAGTAATTTAATGAAATAAATAAGAAGAAAAAGCCTTGGTTTAAGTTAACATCAACCATCAAGAATTTACAACAGATCATTGATACAATTATAAATCAATTAATATTTTAAATATTCACCGTGGAATAATTACTATCATTTGAATAATTTTTCTATCTCTTCTTAATTTTAGTTAAGTAGAAAAAAATGATCTAAATAACCCTTACTACTAAATAACCTCAGACAAGCGTTAAAAACTTAACCTAATACCAACTTTAAGAAATAGAGAGATTGTTGAATTAAATAATACAAGCATAAGCGGTAGCAATTAATTTAGATGGATATTCTTCTTAAGATATAATAATCTTTTGATTTGTAAAATAATTATTAAACATAGTTGTTTCATAAATTAAAGTGACCAAACAATTATGGATTTGATTTTAATTTAGCAGTAGCTTAATGCGAATAAGAAACTAGTAGGTCTCCTAGTAATTAAATGAATCAATCATATAAATAAACAGAGAAGAATATCAAATACTCAAAATATAAATTGAACGATTAAAATAAATTAGATCTCACAACGTATTAATCTTGATGGCTTCAATCACTTAGACTAAGAAAAATAATTTAGCCACATATAACTATGAAAAACACCAAAGAATATTTGAGAGAATTTTTTAGCAAAAGATATGTTCTCCATTGTATCTCAAGCCCTCTATTTATAAACTACATAATTTATCCTAACCTTAATAGGAACTATAATTTTCAAATCCTAATAGGATTTAAAATGCAAAATAATAAAATATAAAAAATTCCTATTTATTTTTCCTTTTTCAATTTGCAAGTAGAACAAATAAATCCTTTAATTTATTTCAATTCAATTGCCCACACGGATTGCATTATGCTGAAAGCCTGGAACATCTCGGATCTTGAAAAGGCAAAAGGAATAATGCAAGCGGGACCTATGCGAAAACTCCAACAGGAATAACAAAACTGGCGACTGCGCATGGCACAATCTTTTTCTTCTCCTCATAACTGAATGACACTGTTTCATATGCTAGACTGCTGCGCTTCGCCCATTGCGCGCATGGCGCGACTTATCTTACTGAACCATTCCTTATAATCAAACGACGTCATGCTGGTAGAACTCCTAAACTAAGCGCAAGGCGCTGAAGCAATTCTTTGGTTGCCTATTTACCAAATTGCCATTCATTCTTCATTAATTTCCACTTTGCCCCTTAACTTCATTTTTCCTACAAAATTGAATAAAATAATATAAAAAAACTAAAAATAATAATATTGCATAAAATTAAATAAATTACCTGAAACACTAAAAATACTTAAAAACTCATAAATAATTAAGCATAAAATACCTAATAAATAGACATAAAATTGACTTATCAGTACGTCGTAACCATGTACAATTGTCGTTCTCCATGTTCTTCGGGTGTTCTTGAGTAATAATTATAAATTGTAATAATCAATTATACAAGCCGTTATAATGACCAAATTATTTCAAAGTCAAGTGTCATAATCCCTTATGTAAGTAGTTATAATGCTCAAGTTATTTCAAGTATGAAATCCAAAAGCTCATGAACATAAGTTGTAGCCATGTACGATTTTTTGTTCTCTGCGTTTTTCGTGTGTTCTTGAGCAAAAGTCATAAATTTTTCTATGAGAAGGTTTATAATTTATGATTTTTTATGTTATGAAGTGTTATTAAGTCTTATAACATGATATCTTAAACAATTAAAGCTAGCTGCGATATGTCTCACATGGTTAAACATAAAAAATATTGGTCAAAGCATGCATACTGTCTGTTTTTACCATTTTCTGAAAATGTGAAATCATAATCTGCCTTAGCAATATAAAGGAAAGTTGTAGATCATGAAATTTTAAGTAATTTAGACTTAAAAACTACCTCAAAATATTTTCGTATGATAAAGTTATGGTAGTTACTGGAAAATAGGTGAAAGTTGAAAATTTTAAGAGGACCTTTGGGTTCAAGCACTGAAAAAGGCAATTTTGAGTTAGCCAATTTTTCTAATAATTTCTCCAATGAAAATAGTCTAGTTTAGTTATAAAAATACTTATAAAGAAGGAAAATTTAATAAATTAACATCCGGGTATGCGTAACCCTTTATATAGACACTTTAAACGATTACCAGGTAAACCCTAATTGTGCTTTAAGACAAGTTTTCTATCCTTAACTTTTGTTTACTTGTTTTTTATGTGATTTATACATCTTGTACAAACAACATGTTATAAATCTTTGATATGAAAGTTATTACTTTTTGTTTCGACATAACTTGAAAAATGAAATGCTCATTCGTGATATATTTTGAACCATGCTTTATTTTTATCAAACCAAGTTGTCTTGGGGTGATCTTGACATGTGAAGTAAATTGAGACGAACGAAATATGTAGCACTGTTCATGATTAGTCCAGTGTAGTGTATGTTATGCATAACATATGATGTTGTTAGGTTGATCCCCTTTCTATATCCATGTAAATGGTTCTAAGTCGAAAGACAGAAAACAGTTCAAGGTCTAACCACCACTCAGTCTTGCTATGTTAAAATATTTGTAATATCAATTGTTATGCCATGAATTCTTACAATCCATATTAGTGTGAGTTCACTTATATGCTATTTGTTTAAGACTTGCTGAGCATCTTAGCTCACCTTTGTAAATAAACCTAATTTGCAGACAAACCCGAGAGCTCCGGCTCAAAGAAGAAAAGAAAAAATAAACTCGTAGACTAGTTTACTGCTTTCCTTACTTGTTCGTAATTGTAGCCATAATGACATTTTGTAACAAGAACAAGTTTCATACATATAATCAAATATTATATTAATATTATCAAGTTTTGTCACATTCTCTTGTTACGTCTTTACTTTGATAAAACTTAGAATTGTTAAAATTTACCATAGTATTGATAATGATCAATTTATCTTGATGAGGATAGTAAATACCTTGTAAGTACTGTACGCATCCAAGACAGTACTAATCGATGTTAAATAGTCAAATTCATCGTTAGGTTCCTCAAACCCAAGTACAAACGTATCATTACTATTCTGAATGTCAGATAAGTATGATTATTGATATGAAGAGATATCACTATAACCAAATGTATTTCGAGTGAGGGTTTTAACTAGTTGGGTATGTTTTGTACAGAAAGAGAATTTTGTATCGGACAACGATACAAACATTTGTCAAGGATAAAGATACAAATATTTATCACGGGTGAAGATACAAACATTCATCGCGAGATTCTCTGTTCCTAAGAACCGTCTTAATGATTTAATGTCGTGAATCTGAGAATATGTATAGTTATAGAATATCTAAATCTTAAGGTTAAAATATTATGAATGAGTATTAAGTCCCTTGCATCGATTACAAGGACTTGGTATGAAATAATGAAAGATCTTTGAGAATTAAGATGAGAACTTTGTTTATGAATAAAGTAAATTATCTATAAACCTAATGATTTAGCATTTATAGTGAACACTAAATCAACTATAGAAAGTATAGTGATTTGGGGGCATTAGACTCACTCTACGAATCGACCAGTGATAAATAGTAAAACTAGCTGTTACTCTACGAAACCATAAAATCCTAGAACAAGTTGGTGGCAGAAGAAATTCAAGTAAAAAAGAATAACTAAATATAAGAATCGAACACAAGAGATTTTAGTAAGAAAATTCAACGATATTAAATCATCTATACATAATGATAAATGTTATATATATCATGATTATGATCATAATGCTGTAATGTGTTATAATATTTCAGTTTATAAGAAACCCAAAGTCAAGCAAATTTGGGTACCTAAATGCATTAACATAAAAGGACCCAAGCTAGTTTTGGTACCAAAATAAAGAATTACTCATTTTGTAGGCACCTAGCTCCACTGAATTCATTTGGTATCTGGATAGTGGATGCTCAAGGTATATGACAAAAAATAAGGATCTTCTATCAAACTTCAAAGAGAAATATGGTCCAGCTATTATCTTTAGAGATAACAATTCTGAAAAGACCAGAGGCTATGATTCTATTGGCAATTGAGTAGCATCTTTCAGTAAGGTTGCCTATGTGAACGGTCTGAAACACAACTTGCTAAGTATCAGTCAACTATATGATAAAGGTCATCAAGTCATCTTCCTTAACAATCATTATGAAGTTAGTAATCTTAAAACCAACTCATTAAAGCTGATTGGATCTAGAGAAGGAAATATTTATGTAGTTAATCTTGCTGAGCTCAACTCTTCAAAAATAGCTTGCTTTCTTGCTAAAGCCTTAGAAGATATAAGCTAGCTGTGGCACAAAAGATTATCTCATCTCAACTTCAAAAGTATGTCAAAGCTTGTATTCAAAGATCTAGTTATAGGCTTGCCAAGGTTAAGTTATGTCAAAGAAAGACCATGCAAGGCCTATCAGTTTGGAAAGAAAACAAGGAGTTCATTCAAAAGTAAAGTAGTAAATTTAAATGTGAGGCCCCTACAGATGTTGCATATGGATTTATTTGGGCCAATATCAACTGCCAGTCTTGGAGGCAAAAGATACTTATTAGTCGTCGTGGATGACTACACCAGATACACATAAGTATTCTTCTTAAGCTCTAAAGACGAAATCGGCAATCAACTGATCAGATTGTTTAAGCTGGTCATGAATGAAAATGGTGAAAAGATTAAGGAAATTAGAAGTGATCATGGAAGAGAATTTGATCTTTTTAAGATGGATCAGTTCTGTGAAGAAAATGGAATTCAAAATAATTTCTTAGCTTTAATAACTTCACAATAAAACAAAGTAGCTGAAAGAAAGAACAGAACGTTGATTGAAGCAGGAAGAACACTTCTAGTAGCTGTTCATCTCTCCAAATATTTCTGGGTAAAAGTTAGCAGCACTACTTGCTACACTCAGAACAGATCATTAATTCATATTACGCTTAAGAAAACACCTTATGAATTGTAATATCTCAGATATTTCACAAGATTTTTAAATAAGATTTTAGATGATGAAATAAAAGTTAAAGTTAAAACTTAAATTTGGAGAAGTAAAAGGTGTAGAAAATGAATAAATATTTTACCCTAATCTTTGTGTTAGGATTTAAATGTGAGTGAATGTAGGTTTTAAATTTTAAAACCTAGAATTTGATTATTATGTGTATACTTGGAGATATAGTATTAATAAAGTAATATAATATCTTTAAGGTTTGATAAATGTATTTGATTAAAAGAGATTATGTAAGAAATTTTAATATGATATATGTGAAAATTTATTAAGGAAATAAATTTCAATTGGAAAAATATTTTAAAGTTAACGTGAATGTGTATATGTATAGATACGTATATACTTGGAGGTGCGCTAATTATATTTTAGCCGAACGGGATAAATGATGAACTAAATTAATCATTAAGAACATTGTAAAGCTTAATCTATTTATTAAATAAGCTTATGAAAGTTAAACCTTGGATGGTAAATTAAGATAGCCCAAATTAGTAAATTGGAAAGCAAGAAGCTAAGTATTGTGGTGGCAATTAAACTTAAACCCAACCTAGTAGCCAAGTGTTAGAAATTAAATAATTATCCAAAATAGATTAAGATTATGACAAGTCAAATTAATATATAAGGCAAACCATATGAATATAGTGAACAAGCCTAAGCATTTACTAATAGTAAGACTTGTATGTATGACCAAGTTATTAATATGGTAGTCTCAAAATTTAGAATGAACTCTGTGTGGTTATGATTGCATAAAATAGTAGTGTGAAGAAAATAAGGTAATGTATACCTGATAACATGAGTATATTTACATGTGTGAATGCAAGTTAACAAATCGAAATATCAAGAAGTGACCAAAGTGGTTAAATTATCAAAGGTATGACTACCGGAAATGAAATAGAGTAAAGAAAGCTCAAATTTGGAGTTCGAAAGAGAATTTGGAGACTTGGACTGCGCTGTTGAGTTTAGAACGTCGAATTTAACAAAGAGAAATAGTAAACACAATTTGGTGTTAGGGTTGACTTTTGTTCAAAGTCAACCGTTTGACTTGTAAAGGTAAAATGCTAAAGTTTGAGTTTGAAGAAGAAATTTGAGAAACGGACTTCACCGTTGCGGCGGGAACATCGAATTTAGTAAGTATGGACTGTAAATACGATAGGTGTTCTGGTTGACTTTTTGGTCAAAGTTGACCGTTTGACTTTCTGTGAAAAAAGGTCAAACTTGAAATTTGGAAGTGAATTTAAAGAAATGGATGTTACCACGACGACAAAAACATCAAATTAGTAGGAAACGACTATATTTTGTCAATTCATACCTTATCACAGACAACGCTTTACGAGTTCACCTCTTACTATTTCAAAATATCTTCCTTCTTATAGCCTCATGCTACCTACACATCCTCTTAATCATTTAACAGACCATCTATCATTCTATGATTTTACTTTGATCACCATGATCTTATTTTATAATTGATTTCACTTTACAATTTCTCGTTTATTCTAGGATCGTTTAATTCTACCATCTTCTCACTTGTCTTTACTCATTTTACTTTACGATCCTTTTTTTTTTATTTTATAAATTCTTGAATCTAAGTGTTCCCTGATTCTTTTTCATTCATTTTGAATACGTCCATGAAGATCATCCTATGAATCTCCTCAAATATACCTTATTTTGTTCTTTATGAATTTCATATATTCAACTCTTATTGCTTAAACTCTATATGAGTTTATCCTTTCACTACCTTTCAATATATTTCCACGATTATAGCCTAAGGTACTACTACCTAAGAACTATAACCTATCAGCTCTGATACCAACTTGTAACGCCCCCAAATCCGGGGTACCTTGAACCTTAGACTTGGTACGTCATGATACATCATCTTCATACATGTTCTATAACTAATGCGAAAAATATAAACATAAATTGTTTATTTTAGAGTATTCTACAATATTTTCCAAGGTTTCTAACCTTAACTTACATATATACCTTTAGATTCATAAAAAGGTTTGCACAATTAACTTATATCATATAACAAATTAGTTATCATGCATAACACTATAATCTTGTCTTTTACTTCTGTCTCCGTCTCTCCTCGAACATTCTTATTAATCTAAAATTGGTTATCATGATATAGCAAGGGTGAGCAATGACTTTGCTCAGCAAGTTTAAGTACAATAAAGATATATCATGATTGAAAGAAAGAATAAGCTTTCAAATTTTCAATAATATAATAATTGTGAAAGAGTACGAATCATAATTTCAATAGTTGAATGACTGAATCAATTATAAAGTAAATAATCAAATATCATTAGTTATTATTTAATAATAAATAATAACTAACTGGATTTATTTATTATTTAAAGTTAATCAAATAATAAATAATTAAATAATCAAATCTTAGTTGTCTTTAATTATTATTTAATAGTAATTAAATAATAATTAATTAATTTATCATCCTTGTTTATTATTTAATATTAATTAAATAATAAATGATTAATTTATTCATAAATATGGAAAATATAATAACTAGATTAATATTACAGCCAACTTACCTCTACTCATTCTATTTATCAAAAATAGAGTTTCCAACCATTTGACTACATTCTCAATAACTGAGTGCTCTACTCTTTCCTCTTATGAGGATCCATTTTCGACCTTCACATTCTACGATGCCTTTCTCTAAGAATCTCACACTTCTACCCATTCTATTCCCAGAACGAAGGAATGTCTTCCAGGAGTCTTCAGCTGTAACGACCCCATTGAACGAACAACCTTAAAATAAATCATCGAATATTTAAATATTCATAATACCCTTTTCTAGGATTTGCAATAATCGCCCTTCATTAATTCACTAATTTAGAAATTTAAATTCTAAATTTTATTTATAACATTATTAAATTTTTGGGTTTATTTCAACTAGGTTGGCTTAAATCGAATTACCGCAACAATACTTAGTTTATCTTATCCATCAAATAATTTATCGAATTTTAAGGTATCATACTACCTTGTTTTACCCTAGCAAATTATCTTTATTATAATTCCCTTATCTATCGAGTCACTAATCGCATCCTAAGTTAATGACTGATTTACTCGCCCCTCTAAGGCATCTCTGCTCCAAGAGAAAATTTTCAGGGTTCTACAACACTTGAACCTCCTAGGTTCTTACTTACACATAGAAAATAAAAATAAAAATTATCCATCTATTTTCACAATTCTCACAGAACTAGGTTTTTAAATTTTATAACCTTTATTAATCTCCTCAATATTTTCATTAAAAGAAATATTGTTAAATATTTGGGTTATTACATTCACCCCTCCTTATAAAAATTTCATCCTCGAAATTTTAGCACACTTACCCCTTTACCCATTCGATGTCCAGAACATGGAAACATCTCCCGGGAGACTTCACAATTGATCAATAACTGTGAATGAATTTGAATAACTAGGAAGTAAAAAGAATTACTTTAAAAACAATTTTAAATATGACTAAGGGGTCATAAAGACCATAAACTGTGTATTAAGTTAGCAAGTATTTCTACTGTAACCCTTAATAGTCATAAGACTATAAACACAATTTCACCCCAAAGATACTACGCTAGGAATCACCCTATCGTACCATACGTCATGCATAACGTTTAATCTTTGCGAGTGAAGTTGGAGCTATATGCCGACAAAATATATCTGCTTCTGCTATTGTTCACCTCAGACTTACTACAAAATTCCCACCATAATAATTTGGTTTGGCATAATTTTCAAAAATACTTGAATTTTGTAAATATATCTCAACCTTTGTCTAGCCGAATCAATTAGCTTAGACTAATAATAGTTCGGATATCAATCAGAACTTTAAAACTCTTCAAAAGCACACACGTGCAATAAAATTTCGAAGTTCATCACTTCAGATTAAAAGTTATTTAGCCGAATCAAATGGCCTTGACTACCATAATAAACTGTTCATGAACCATGAACTCATGAACTTTTTAAACCATTTAAGTGAAAATAAAAAATTATTTTATGACTTCGTGATACCGCATTTTTGGCACAGTACGTTGAGGATTCTATCAATAGTAATTTTGACGCCATTATTATGGTGCAAATTACTTTATGAGATCATGATATCGTACCTTCACATAAAATACATTGAGGATTCCGTCATTTGTTATATACACACCACACAGTGTGTTGACGTTTTAGAAATATATTTTGATATTTTCAAATCAATTTGTCTAGCCGAAACAATTAGCATAGACTCTTTTTTAAAAGTTTTCAAAATACTAAAAATCATTTTATGACTTTGTCATACTACATCATACCATAGTGGGCTTATATTACATCCAACACTAAGCTACTCTACATTGATGACTTTATCATTTATCATCTCTGCACTAAATGCATTAATAATTTCTAAAACACATTTTGATATTTTCAAAAGCATAAAAGTGCGAATTTAGCACGATTTTAAGAATTTCAAGGTCTAGCATAGCTAGAAGATTTGGAATATCCTAAAACCTCAAAATACCTCAAATTTCTCCTCATCTTTTTCAGATCTAATATAGCTTAAATCTTGCTACTTAACTCTACGCACACTCACTGTTTATCAAACTTACCACGTATTTGGGCTCAAGAACTTACCACAATCATATAGTTTGAGGAGCTTGTCCTAGTCAGGCCAAAGTCTCCTATTTACTGAGAGGCTCCACCACATGACCATGAGTCACGAACTTACCATACGTGTCGGTTCTCAGAACACGAACTTATCTTAACATCCTCTACCTATCCGTTATACACATGAGAAAAGAATCACCTTTTCAACATACATATAGTGAATAATGTGACACCAGGTTTCAATTGATTATCATTATAGGAAGCCAAGTGGTCGTCAAACCAAACACAATCTCCTGCCCATACAAGAAATTGGTCAACTCAGCCACTAATCAATATAAGAAGTTAAGCGGTCATTAAACCAAGAACAAATCCCCTTCCCATACAAAGGACTGTTCAACTCAACCACTATATCAATATAGGAAGCTAAGCGGTTCTAAAACCAAGCACAAATTCCCCGCCCATATAAGGAATTATACAACTCAGCCACTAACATGAGTCCTCAACTAAAAACCCATAAACCTCTAACTTCTCTTAATTTGATATGAATTTTGTCAATTCATACCTTATCACAAATAACGCTTTACAAGTTCATCTCTTACTATTTCAAAATATCTTCCTTCTTATAGCCTCATGCTACCTACACATCCTCTTAATCATTTAACAGACCATCTGTCATTCCATGATTTTACTTTGATCACCATAATCTTATTTTATAATTGATTTCACTTTACAATTTCTCATTTATTCTAGGATCGTTTAATTCTACCATCTTCTCACTCGTCTTTACTCATTTTACTTTACGATCCTTTTTATTTTGTTATATAAATTCTTGAATCTAAGTGTTCCCTGATTCTTTTTCATTCATTTTGAATACGTCCATGAAGATCATCCTTTGAATCTCCTCAAATATACCTTATTTTGTTCTTTATGAATTTCATATATTCAACTCTTATTGCTTAAACTCTATATGAGTTTATCCTTTCACTACCTTTCAATATATTTCCACGATTATAGCCTAAGGTACTACTACCTAAGAACTATAACCTATCAGCTCTGATACCAACTTGTAACGCCCCCAAATCTGGGTACCTTGAACCTTAGACTTGGTACGTCACGATACATCATCTTCATACATGTTCTATAACTAATGTGGAAAATATAAACATAAATTGTTTATTTTAGAGTATTCTACAACATTTTCCAAAGTTTCTAACCTTAACTTACATATATACCTTTAGATTCATAAAAAGGTTTACACAATTAACTTACATCATATAACAAATTAGTTATCATGCATAACACTATAATCTTGTCTTTTGCTTCTGTCTCCGTCTCTCCTCGAACATTCTTATTAATCTGAAATTGGTTATCATGATATAGCAAGGGTGAGCAACGACTTTGCTCAGCAAGTTTAAGTACAATAAAGATATATCATGATTGAAAGAAAGAATAAGCTTTCGAATTTTTATCAATATAATAATTGTGAAAGAGTACGAATCATAATTTCAATAGTTGAATGACTGAATCAATTAATGTTGAGTGTCAATAATGACCATGAACAAATTTAATTGAACCTTATGGTAATGAAGGTGATCAGCCTTTCATACCTGATGACATATGCAACATGCACAATGTGTGAATCAATAATTTAAAGAGGTGAAATAATTATAAAGAATTAAATCACTACCATGCTTGAAACATAGCAACTCAAGTTTGAGTTAAGAGGAACTTGCTCAATATAGAATTTAAATAAGGTTAGGGAACTTGCCTGATAGTCGATCTACAGCTAACTAGCTTTAAATAACTCTCTTTGAATGACCTAATATTAACAACATTGGTCTATCAATTAGCACTACGTAAAATTGAACAATTATGCGCTCAATTATGCTATTTATCTAGAAAATAAAAATTACATAACAAATAATTTAATATACTATCATTAACCTATAAAACAATTAATCAATCTTAGGTTAATAATTTAATTAATTTATATCAATTTTCTCAAGTGTTAAACACTTATTAAACTATTAAACAATTTACTATAATTGTTTAAACAAATGAGTTAAAAGACATTTTCTTTATTTCATTAAATCTAATTTCATTTAATTACTATTTAACATTAATTAAATAGTAAGTAATTAACTACCTTTAGTTATTATTTAATAATAAATAATAAATTACTAGATTTATTTATTATTTGAAGTTAATCAAATAATAAATAATTATATTATATTATAAATAATCAAATATCCTTAGTTATTATTTAATAATAAATAATAACTAACTAACTAGATTCATTTATTATTTAAAGTTAATTAAATAATAAATAATAAAATTATATAGTAAATAATCAAATATCATTAGTTATTATTTAATAATAAATAATAACTAACTGGATTTATTTATTATTTAAAGTTAATCAAATAATAAATAATTAAATAATCAAATCTTAGTTGTCTCTAATTATTATTTAATAGTAATTAAATAATAATTAATTAATTTATCATCCTTGTTTATTATTTAATATTAATTAAATAATAAATGATTAATGTATTCATAAATATGGAAAATATAATATTAAACTAACTAGATTAATATTACAGCCTACTTACCTCTACTCATTCTATTTATCAAAAATAGAGTTTCCAACCATTTGACTACATTTTCAATAACTGAGTGCTCTACTCTTTCCTCTTATGAGGATCCATTTTCGACCTTCACATTCTACGATGCCTTTTTCTAAGAATCTCACACTTCTACCCATTCTATTCCCAGAACGAAGGAATGTCTTCCAGGAGTCTTCAGCTGTAACGACCCCATTGAACGAACAACCTTAAAATAAATCATCGAATATTTAAATATTCATAATACCTTTTCCTAGGATTTGCAATAATCGCCCTTCATTAATTCACTAATTTAGAAATGTAAATTCTAAATTTTATTTATAACATTATTAAATTTTTGGGTTTATTTCAACTAGGTTGGCTTAAATCGAATTACCGCAATAATACTTAGTTTATCTTATCCATCAAATAATTCATCGAATTTTAAAGGTATCATACTACCTTATTTTACCCTAGCGAATTATCTTTATTATAATTTCCTTAACTATCGAGTCACTAATCGCATCCTAAGTTAATGACTGATTTACTCGCCCCTCTAAGGCATCTCTGCTCCAAGAGAAAATTTTCAGGGTTCTACAACACTTGAACCTCTTAGGTTCTTACTTACACATAGAAAATAAAAATAAAAATTATACATCTATTTTCACCATTCTCACAGAACTAGGTTTTTAAATTTTACAACCTTTATTAATCTCCTCAATATTTTCATTAAAAGAAATATTGTTAAATATTCGGGTTATTACATATGTTCATGTCTGTTAGAATTTGTTAATAAACATACAGGTAGTGAGGTGTCTATTTTAATTTATAAGTAAACAGACAGGTTGGACTGATTGCTTTGAGGTGTCTGTTTTAGTTTATAAGTAAACAGATAGGTAAGGCTGTCTGCTTGGGTGTCTGCTTTAGTTTTGTGAAGAAACTGACGGGTAATGCTGTCTGCTTTGGGTATCTGGTTTAATCTGTTATTAAGAAACAGAAAAGTTAAATCTTGTTTTGGGCCATATAACATTTTTTGCTCGTTAGGCAGTTAAGTTAAGTAGAACCCAGTTGGGTATTAACTAAACTAACGTTTGGAGTATTAAATCGAACTTATAAATGATTTAAAGACTAGTAAAATAAACTAGTGAGAAGTCATAGTTTGAAAAAAAAAGAAAAAAAGAAGAAGCAATAGTTGAACATATCATGTTGATAACAAATGTGTAAACCAACATTACTAAATGTAGGTCGTGCAAGAAACGCAAGGCGTTAACGTAAGAAGGATAAGCGAGCCAGACAACTCTTTCAGAACTTGCTCCTATGTGTTATTTGCTTTTATGTGTAAAACATGGGTTAATATGCCTTTGTGAAATAAAGTGTGATAAATGGTTCATGTTCATTAAATGATAATAGATGTCTGTTCTATATTGAATTGTATGATATGATAAATGTTGTGCATGAAAAGTATGGAGCATAAATTTAAATGCAAAACATGATATGCATAAGATATGTATAAATTGCAAAGCATAAGATGCATGAACTTGCTGAGCCGTCGTACTCACCCTTGTATAAATAAACATTTTTAGCGAAGAGCGGGAAGAACGGATGTTTCTGATGAAGCTAAAGAGTAAGGATGGGTTATTATTTATATGCAAATGAAGAATAATGCATTATTATACCAAATTGGGCATTATGAAAAATATGTTAGTGTAATGTAAGCCTGATAAGGTATAGAATTATTTGATGCACGTGATTATTGGTATTAAACTCTGTCGTCAGGAATGTTTTTTATACTGTGCAAGCTTGTTGAGGTTGTAAGACTCCGAATTTTAATAAATAGACTTCAAAATTTTCTCATAATTTTATGCTTAATAGTAAGGTGTTAAATTAATAAAAATTAAAGTTAAGGATGTTATATGCAAAAATTTTATGTCAGACAATATTCGATTGGTCGGGGAATATTCGTTCTGTCGGGAAATATTTGTTCTGTCAGGGAATATTCATTCTGTCGGGGAATATTCTTACGACGGCGCCGAAATATTCAGTTATGGGTGGACCCCACAATGAAATATTATCGGATGAAGGAAGCAACATCAATAGCCTTTCTAAATAAAAATGGTCAACGATATTATCACTTTTAACTGTTAAAATACCCAGTGATAAAAGTATGGTAACATATGGTATTTTACTGTAGCACGCGGTATTTTACTGTAGATCATGGTATTGCATAGTAGCACACAATATTAGACAATATTTAAATTATTGAATTGATAAAGTGGCTATTGCATAGTATTTCACCAATAATTGTCATTACACAGTATTTTACATTATTGAATCAATAATTGTCATTACACAGTATTTTACATTATTGAATCAATAATTGTTATTACACAATATTTTACATTATTAATTGCACAATTTTCTATATCATTGAATCAATACTTGTCATAATGCACAGCATCTTGCATTATTGGGCAATAATTGTTACAGTAGTAGTCACGGGTATTAAACAATTAGACAGATTTATGATTTAAAAAACACAGTATCTTTAATAATTGAGATATTAAATCAATAAAATAGTATGACAATGTGTAATGCGTGTACGTGTACGTGTGCAACACGTGTGAATGTGTAACACGTGTAAGTGTGTAACATATATAAATGTGTAACGCGTGTAAATGTGAAACGCGTTATAGTCATTGAGTGGTGCAGATTAAAGTGTGAAACGTGTGTTGGTTGATGAATGATTCAGATTAAAAGATGAGATTAAAATGTGTAATGTGTGTGTGAAAAAGTTGGTTAGGTTCTGGCTATAAATAGGGGGCTTATCATACGGAGTTTCATGCATTCCTCACTCAATCTTCTTTCCACTCTCTAGATATTTCTTAGTATAAGTGTCTCCCTAAGTATATTAAAATTATTTTAAGCGTTAAAGATCTAGAAGGGTACGAGTATTGTTCAAGTAAGTTTTTATTTTAAAAGTTATATAAACACTCACACACATATCAGTTTACAACTCTTCCTTTAGAAGACTCTTCTATTAGAAGATTTATTTTGAAAAATTTCTTTTTAAAGATTTTACTTTGGAAAATTATTTTCTTTTAAAATTATTTTGAAGCATATTCACTTGGATGATTTTATATACATAAAATTGGTATGTGTTACTTACTAATTAAATTATGAATATACATATAGGTTGATTAACCTCATAAAAGCTGTATTTAGTCACTAGATAAGGTAAGGGATATCACTTTTCTTTCAAACTCTTAAACTTCTAACAGTAATGGGTATCATTCTTTTTATCATTATAAAGAGATATCATTTTCTTTCTTACTTGTAAGGAATACCATCTTTTTCATCTTCTATCACTTAAATTTACTACGGTAAGAAAGTATCTCATTTGTATCTCTAATATTATTAAACGGTGAAAATTCTTGAATTAATAATTTATTAATATTTCCTTAATAGTTTGAACTTCTTCTAATATCCTTTGATAAGAACATTCCTGTTAAATTTTCATCGTCATATTTGAACTATGAACTTATGGACTTTGAACTTTTGAACTGTGGACATTTATTTGGACTGTGAACTTATGGACCTTGAACTTTTGAACTGTGGACATTTATTTGAACTGTGAACAGTTTGAACTAATTCCTTGAACCGTAAACCTTACCATTAAACTTCTCCGTATGGATCTTGGACAATACTCTTGGACTTGAACACATTTTTTTATATAACATGTTGACAATTTGGACATTATTTGAATCTGGAAAAAGTTAATTGTTAACTCCTCATGTTTTTGTTGATCTTATTTCTTCTGTTCATTATTTATATCCCTGTTGTATTTCAATCATTAAGTATCAGGTTGTTCTGAATATCTGTGGCCTGGGACACAGACGATATGTTAAAGGCGATATAGGATAAAGACGATATAATAGTTGGGTGTCTTTGGTTGGATGACAAGGACACATGATGAATGTTTTCTTTGGCCAGGGGCAAAGAAGAACTGTTGTTTGGTATGATCATGACCAGTGGTGTTTCAGATGATAAAAGTTGATGATGATTTTCTTAAAAAGAGAGGCTAGTATACATCATGATCTACTTGATTCTCTTAGTGGTGGTTATTTTGCTGCAATAAAACTTTGTTTAAGAACTTAACTGCTATTGTTATTTTTGCTGTTTATAACTCAACTGCAGCTGTTGATTTAAAACTTGTTGTCTATTATGTTCAATTAAGAACTCAAATGTTGAAGGCTAAAAATGATTTATTTTTCATTATTTTAGTCATGATATTCCTTACTGGGCTATTTGAGCTCACCCTTTCCTTTTTGTTCAATTGTTCAGGAAATGAGAGCGTAGTCGGGATTATCAGGGAGGAAAGGGGAATGGAGTAGCGGTCTAAGATAGTTGCTATAGTAGTCTTCACTTTATTGGAGAATAGTAATAATTGTAAAGACTTAGTTGTGTATTATTGAACAGTGTATTGTAATAATTTTGTTGTAATCTTTTGATGACTCAAATTGGGTGGTGTGGGCCCGATTTGGGGGCGTCACAGAGGTAACTATATTACTTATAATGGTAAAAGTTATAAAACTTGTAGTAGTTTGTATAACTTTTGATTAAGATAGACGAGCATCGTTAATAACGAACTCGAAAGACGAGAAATTTTTGTATAACAGATAGACTTAAAGTCATTTGATGAGGCATTAGTTACTCGCAACATTGTAATTGAACAAATCATATTATATATGATTTTGTGAGTTAAGAAAAGATGTAAAGATTGAAATTTTGAAACGAAGTGATGTTATAAGTTTCAAATAAACAAAGTTAATAGGTTATGTAGTTAGCAATGGTTGCTAACTTTTGAGATAGAGTGTTGTATTCCTATAAAGGTTAATACACTTGTTTAATGCAAGGATATTTTATAATAATTTTAATTACTTAATGTCTTTAAGTTTTATTTATGGTGATAAATGTTGGCATCCAAGGTTTAAAGTAAAGACCAAGGAACAAGAAATGCTTAATGACCTAACAAGATTGAAGTTTTTATTTGTTAATAACTTTGTCGTCAGGATTGATAATGAATATCAAAGTAGCCCTAGTAGTGTAACTATGGTGTGAGAGGGATACTTGTACTGTTATAATATTCTTGGTTAGAGACCTTGTAATTGTAATAGAAGACAAAGTTACGTTAGACGAGTGATAATATTATTAGACTCGATCAGATAAGAAAAAGTCAATGTATTGTTATAATGACTTATTGTTTGAGTGTGAGTTTTTGTGTACTCCCAATTATTGTAATAGGTTAGATCATGCTATGTATGATCTTGAGATCAAGAAAGTTGATGTAAAGATTTTGATTCGGGGAATAAATAATGTTATAAAAAGTTTTAAATATATTAAGTATTAATAGCATTTTATTATTAAATGTTGTGGTTATTATGAGAAGGTTGTGCATAATGACCAGGGGTCGCCCATAGCCAAAGTGCTGGGATTCCCGAGGCGTTACACAAATTATGGAAAGGAAGAAAACCAAACATAATTTTGGTTGCATATGCTACATTCTAAACAATGGAAAGAAATACTTAACAAAGTTTCATCCCAAGTCAGATGAATGAATATTTCTTAGATACTCTACGAACAACAAAGCTTATAGAGTGTTCAATAAGAAATTGTTGAGCGTTGAAGTTTCCATTCATATAACCTTCGATGAATCTAACTCAGGAAATTCGAAGAAAGCTTTATCGTCTAATAAAGTCATAGAATTGGATCCTTCAATCATAGAGTAAACTAACCCTATAATTACAGGAGCTGAAGAACCAAATCCAACTATAGTAGTGCAAGACCAAGAAATCATAGAACAACTAGTCATGAAGAAAATACTCTACGAATCATTAAAGCTGATTAAAAACCAAATCTTGAAGAACTCAGGCAAGAAGGCACAAGGATAAATGTACTAATTGGAAGAAGATGGACTAGAGATCACACTCAAGATTTAATCATTGGAGATCCAAATGCCAGAGTCAGGACAAGGTTTACCTCTCAAAATGGATGTTTTTACCTGAGCTTTCTATCTTAAATGGAACTTAAGAAGATTAAAGAAGTCATGGAAGATTCGAGCTAGATCGAAGTTATGCAAGAGGCGCTGAATTAATTTGAAAGAAGCAAGGTTTGGAGGCTAGTTCCAAGACTAAAAGATCATCTTGTTATCGGCACCAAGTGGGCTTTTAGAAATAAGATGGATGAAGATGGTATTATTATTAGAAACAAAGCAAGGCTAGTTAGTAGCTAAAGGCTATTCTCAAGAAGAAGGAATCGACTATGATGAAACATTTGCCCTTGTTGCTAGATTAAAAGCAATCAGAATGTTTCTAGCTTATGCTGCCTTTATGAAATTCAAAGTCTTTCAAATGGATATCAAGAGTGCATTTCTAAATGGTGAACTTCAAGAAGAGGTTTACGTTAAACAACCTTCAAGTTTTATTAATCAATCTCATTTAAATTATGTCTATAAATTAGATAAAACACTCTATAGTTTGAAATAAGCACCTAGCGCATGGTAAGAAATGCTCACTTCTTTTTTAGTTAAAAAAGAATTCGCCAGAGGTAGAGTAGACACAACACTATTTTTAAGAAAATAAAAAGATAAGCTTCTATTAGTACAAATCTATATAGATGATATTATTTTTTGTTCTACTGATAAGAAATTATGTGATAGATTTGCTAAGCTGATGCAGAGTAAATTTGAAATGAACATAATGGGGGAGCTAAATTTCTTTCTTGGACTACAAGTAAAATAGACTGAAGAAGGAATCTTCATAAACCAGGCCAAGTACATAAAAGATTTACTTAAAAAGAATGGCATGGAATCTGTAACTCCTATGAAAACTCCTATGACATCTGCAACCAAACTAGATAAAGATGAATATGGTACAAGTGTTGATATAACTCAATGCAGAGGTATAATAGGATCTCTTCAGTATTTAACTGCCAGCAGACTAGATATTATGTTCTCTACTTATATTTGTGCTAGATTTCAAGATAACCTTAAATAATATCACTTAATGGATGTAAAAAGGATTTTTAGGTATCTCAAGGGCACTCCATATTTGGGACTATAGTATCCTAAGGAGTCTCCCTTTAATCTAATTGGTTATTCAGATACAGACTTTGTAGGATGCTAGATGGACAGAAAAAGCACAAGTGACACATGTCAACTGCTAAGAAATAGACTTGTCTCATGGTTCACCAAGAAGCAAAATTCAGTATCAATTTCAATTGCAGAAGATGAGTACATTGCTACTAGAAGTTGCCATGCTCAAATTCTGTGGATGAGGAATTATCCAGCTGACTATGGGTTTAATCTAAAGTTTATTCCTATATTCTGTGATAATACTAGTGTTATATCAATTACTCATAATTCTGTCATGCACTCTAGAACAAAGCATATATAGAAATCAAATATCATTTTATCTGCGATCATGTACAAAATGAAAATATTGCATTATTTTTTGTTCCAACTGAAAATCAACCTACTGATGTGTTTACTAAGCCATTAAACAAATCTAGATTTAATAAGTTGATCAGTAAGTTAGGTATGTTGAATTTACATATTATGTTTCTGGAAGTTTTTAACTATGCAAGTGGAAAATAGTAAGGTAAGTACGAAAATTGTAAAATGAAGATTGAGTGAAGAACTATCGTAAAATGATCAGAAGCAGTCGTAGAACTAAAGAGATTATAGAGCTACATTTTACCCTACAAAGAAGCTGAAGAGGTTACTTTATGGCGAGTGAAGTTTACGCTTGATAAATATAAGTCAGAGCCAAAAGTTACTGTACAACAGTTGTTAACTGCAGTTTTGAAGGGATGCGCAAGTTAATTAACTGTCTACACGTGTCCCACTAAGTTAAATTTTTGGGGAAGTGATAGGAATTAAATTTAAAATTTTCATCTAACTCTTACTCTTTTTTATCATAAAATTAATTTATTTCAAAAGCTTTCTAGACCTCAGAACGATAAAAACCCTAGTTTTCTTAAATAACGTCAGAAATCCTAATTTTTTTCTTTCCCAGCAATAATCAATGGCAAACTCTTAAGTTATCATCAGAAATCAAGTATGCTTTGACAAGTTTGATGACTCCAAGAGAAAATTCAAAGACATTTTGAAGCTGATTCAAGATGTCGGATTTACTGAATGTTTGGAGTCCAACACTCAAATCAATCCCAACCTGGTGAAAGAATTCTATGAGAATGTTATTCATAGAGATGGCATCATTGTCATTAAAGTTAAAGGAACTACTCTACAATTGGGACCCTTTGAAATCAATTCTTTCTTGGGATCTCTTAATAAAGGAATTACATCTTTTGAAGAGATCAACATAGAAGAGAGAATGCAGATAATGGGCTATCATAAGAAATCTCAACTTAAGGGGATTAAGAAGAATGACTTTCCTCAGGAGTACGAGTTCCTTGCTGACATCATTAGCAAATGTATTCTCTACAAGGATACTGCTTATTATACAATTAGTGAATTACAAATGAAGTTCATGACTGCTATTTTTCAAAAAATAGAAATAAACTTTGGTGTTATTTTCACATATTGGCTAGTCAAGTAGATTAAAGATGCTGAACAAAAGAATGCTATAGGCAAGCCAATTCCTAATATGCTCTATGGAAGATTTATAAGTATTATTATGAAGAAATGACTAAAAGTCAAGATAGGAGATGAAGAAGGAAAAACCCTAAATATCAACAAAAGGATTACTCTCAGGTTACTTGAAGACTGGAAGAAGAATCCAGGAAGTGTCAAGAAGTTCAAGAAATCAGAAAGTGCAAGTATATCTATTGTGCATGAAAGTCAAAAAGCTTCTAAGATCAAAGGAAAAAGAAGGATTGAAGAAACAAAAGTGAAAATGTCTCAAGATTCTACTGCATCTCAAGATCGAGAGCTATGAACTCTACTGATGAATAATCATTGAACAAAAAGAAGGTCTCTCAGGATTCTCTGAAGAAATCCTCTAATACTAAGAAAAGTAAAAGAAAAAAGGGTTTCAGGTTCTTTCCAAGAAGACATAGTGAAAGAATTCGTCAACAGAAGAAAACCTATGCTAAATCAGACCATTCTTAAATCATTGAACTTGATACTGATGATGAAGAACCTATAAAGGTGGATGAGTCTGAGTCATTATCAATTGAAAAGTCTCAAATTGAGATGACTGATGATCAGAGGTTCAATGATGGACAGAAGATAAATCAGTCAAAGTCTCATGTTCCAAGTTTAAAAAGACAAGAGAAAGAAGAGGAAATGATAAAGCTGCTGAGGGGGAGAAATCCAGTGAATGTCAAGTATCTTCTCCCTCGCACACATTCATTGAAGTAGGAATACAAAGATACAATGTACTGGAAAGGATAACTTTTATATCCAACTCTGTTGATATGCAATGAGCCTTTTTACACAGAGTGTCGAGGATGTCAAGTAATCCCTATCTCAAATATAAATTGCTTTTCATTTGTTCCTTCATTTTTTTATCTTGATGAAGATGTCGTAAAGTTAATTTATATGAATGTTGAGCAACCAAAAACTCCCTTTTGTTTTGATGAAGATTATCCCCCTAAAGTGGATTCTATTGAACTCCGCGAAACTTTGAATGAGATATTGTTAGACAATGAATTTTCTGCACAGATAAGATCCGACATTCAGTGAATGACTTATCATCTACATAATGATGAAAAAATGAGGGAGAAGAAGAATAAGTAGGGAGAGAAGAAGAATAAGTAGGGAGAGAAGAAGAATAAATAAGGGAGAGAAGCTTTTATGTAGAGAAAGACAAAGAGGAAAGAATGAGTCAAGGCAAGTAAGTAGGGGGAGAATAAGGAGAATGAAGATAAGCTAAATCAAGAAAATTATCTTATGTTTTGATGTTTTTGTATGAACTATTTCTTTATTCATTATTGCTATGAATAAAATAATCATTTTTACATTAGCAATACAGTGACGTACTGTATTTTAAGTCATACGTTAAATACAAACAAATGTATTAATGAATTGACAGTTATTATGTTATTGGTTTTATCATCATCAAATAAAAGGAGATTGTTATAATCTATATGTATCATTTAATGATATAAAAATGATTAATGTATATTTGTTCAGTAACTTTTGAAAAGTCCTTATATAAGATTTATTGTACAAGGACTTATAATAGAATGATCAAACTTGTTAGGTTAATCTTTGAACTGATGTTATGTATAGATTGATAAGGTCAGATTGTTCGTAGAGTTACTGTACCTATTTATAAAGTCTTTATTGATCATAGAGTAAGTCTTGAGATCGTAGTGATCACGAACAACGTAATCAATTATTTGAAGAAAATAAGACAGAAATTGTAAAGTCTTTATTAATTGTAGAGCAAATCCTGAGCTCGTATGACAACAGTCATGATCGTCAAGAAAATGTGTAAGCTAGCTGAGCAATTGTAGAACAAGTCATGGAGCTGCCTAAGCAATACTAAAGCAACGTAGAGTACTTCTGGCTAAATCGTAATGTGAAAGTTGTTAGCAAAACACTCTAGTATTTCGTAAAGTAGCAAAAAACATCTAAGTATTAAAGTCAGAAATATTTTACTATTAGAAATGTAGAGCTATATTCAAAATAGTAAAGTTGCTATTAGAGTTGCACCGAAGCTGGAAAAGCTATTGAAAGAAGAAGTTCACAAAGTCTGCTCTAGCATCGTAGAGCACAGTTCGTGGAGAAAATCTTAGAATATCTCACTGACTCGAAGAAAGGCATTTGTAGAGTTGAGAATGTTGAATATTCTACATCAGACTCTACATTCTTCATCAAACTCAAATAGCAAGTCAAGATTGAAGACATTGTCAGAACGGTTTAAGTCTGACAAATACAGAGTATTGCAGAGGATAAAAGTGTAGATTTAAAGAATGTTTCTCACCATCTTCAAAATACAAAATGGAAGATCTGAAAGATTACACTATAGAAGGTTTGTCACCTCAGTTCAGAGGTAGGTGAGAACTACTGACTGATAGGATATACTAGGTCTAGAAGAAAGTCTATTATTTATCCCCAAAGTCATAAGAGCATTAACTGCATTATCAGAGCATTAAATTCTCTGACGAAACTCTTCAATGAAATAATTTCTGAAGAGCTATAAAATCGTATGAGGATTTAAATCCAAATAACGCATAAAACAAATACAAAGCCAAATCTCTATAGAAGCAAAACAAAGAAATTTACTCTATGAACACAAGAAGAAAAAATACGTGTTCAACGCTGCTAAGTATAAAAAGAAGCCAATCATCATTGCAAAGCTTAGCAATACCTCAAACTCAATCAACAATCAGTTGTGATTCACTTGATCTGTGTGATTATTATACCAAGTCAAAGTGACTTGAAGAGGTCTAAGTGTCCTAGACTAAGTGTTTGAATATTTTGAGACTAAGTGACTCGAAGGAATCTAAGTGATTCAGTTGTAATATGGTCTAAATGACTTTATCCTTCGTGGATATCCTACTTGTTGAAGTAGAAGAGTGGACTGGGAGCTTTAATACTCCAAATCATTTAAAATAAATTGTGTTATTTACTTTCAGCATTTATATTATTCTATTAACTATTATATCTGTTAGTGACAAATTCTCATAAATAAAATCTAGTTTTCAGTAAAACTTTAAAGGGGATTTTACATGAATATTTCGTTGTGCTAAATTAAATGAACAAATTAATTATCTTAAAATTGATTCATTAAATGAATAAAAGTTTTAAAATATCTATTCAACCCTTCCTTCTTAACCTCTATTGTGCTTTTGAAAAATAACACACTTATCTGCATTTGCTCATACTTCCTCACATAGCTTTTTGACAGTAAAAATAGAAGTTATACTTTCTATAAGAGATTGCGATTCTAGTTAAGCACATAGTCCTAAAACATTACATTTCTTTTACTCATGAACCAGATTTTTTATTTTAAGATTGAGCATTTCCCGTTGTCAATTAATATTTGTTTGAATAATAATTTGTCTGGTCTAATACATAATTTAAAATTTTGAGTTAGCAAAGCCTGAGAGTGATTAAACATGATCCTTATAAGTAAAACAAATAGGAAAGCATTTTTAGACATTCTTATGACCATCAATGAGTTTCATAAGGACAATGAAAACAAGAAAAACCTTAATTAATAGCCTTCAATGAATTTCTAGGGCAGGAAATCACAGTTGATTTTGTTATGCGCTTGGTCTAGTTTCTTGTCATTGCTTAATTTTTAATCATATCGTAATTAAAGATTTTCTTGATACTAGAGGCTGGATTTCTTTGTGTTAAACTAAGAAACGACTCTCAGATCTTATAATTCATTTTAATCATTTGTCTATCTAGCATTCTTAAGAGTCTTGTTGATTTATCTCCTATTTCCTTTGAATATTGAAATGTTAATTACCAACACCGAATCAAGTACTGACTCTTAGTTGTAGGATCATTGTGAGTTTCATAGATGATCCTTTGTCTTTTTCTATAAAAATGTCTGTTTGTGCAGCTTTCTTCTTTGTGATTCTTAGAAAAGAGTTTTATTGAGGGCTTGGCGACTCGTAGAGTATTTAGATTTTAGAAGTTTACTCTACGTTGTTTAACTTGGTTCTATGATCACAGAGTTCAGTTTCTCAATCGTTTTCTTACTTCCCCTTTCATCACTTCATCTTATGATTAATAAGATATCAATCGTAGAGTTGGTCAGTTCCTCTTTGAGATGAGAGAATCATGGATTATGACATCAACTTATCATTATTCGTAGTAGTTTTCTTTGTTCTAAGATTGTTAACTTATGCAATTTTATGATATCAATTGTTTGACAATCTTGACCTTAGTAAGTTCTATAATTAATTGATCATGCCTCAATTTAGCATTAGATAAAATAGTCAATTAATTATTACTATTTATTGAAGACTTGGACAAGTATAGTCAGGGGTGTACAAATATTCAAAATTTAACTTTTATTCCTTTTCAAAAATTATGGAATGTCATCATTGAAAGTAGAGTGATTGAGAATTCTCTTTTGAGTAGAGCAGGTAGTGTCAACAGATTTAACTTTAATGACATTCTAACATCTCGGTGGTTAGAAGTGTCCTTCTTGCTTCTAGACTTGTTATGTTCTCTTTTGCACTCATCTGTAAGAAGAGTTCTTAGTGCAAAAAGATTAATCATAAACTTGTTTTAATGCTCAAAACTTAACATTCTCATAAGAGTCGAACTCCTTCTCATAATCACTTTTATTATCTTTGGTTGTTCAGAAAAACAAATTTAAAATGTTTTGACACATAGGTGACTGATGAGCAAAATATTGAGCATTGATCCTTTAACAAGAGCTATTTATAGGTGATGATATCATTTGACTCAAGTATATTATGTCTATAAACAATTATTAGATTATCTTTTCTCTAGGAGAACTTAACACCAAGATGAAATGTTGTGACAAGAGAAAGACTTGAATTTACTAAAAAAAATTGAAAATATGTTTTCCATTTTTAAAGATTAAAACAATATAATTACAGCATTTAGAATGATGCATGCTTGTGTGTGTGTGACTAGGAATTTATATCTTTAAAGAACATCCTTTGATCTCCTATTCCTATCATTGCTATACCAAATTCAGGTTTTAGAGTTTATAAAGCATATTTCAATCTTACAATGTTCATATTAGGTTGATTCGTAGAGTTTATTTTTGACTAACTCTACGTTCTTTCAAGATTTCAATCGTAGGATTCATTAGTTTTACTTTGTATTTTTAAAACTAGAGATTATTATGATCTGCAATCATTATTTTGGTCCTTCCAATATTAAAGATTCTTAGTGGACACTTGTTTAGAGTTGGTCTTAGAATATTATTTTCAGCCTTAGATTAAAATAGGGAGAAAACAAATTTCTGAGATGTTCTCAACTCAGTCAATGTTTTTCTTATTTTAATTTAGGGTTGATATAGGTTGACTAAGACATTCTGAATAGTGTTTATGAGTGTGTACGTTATCACTTAGAGCAGTTAAGATTTATGCATACATTTATTGAGAGAGCTGTTAAGTCATAGTTCATTGATATCAATCTCTTGAATATCAATAGTGAAGTTCGTTTAGCTTTTTTTGACTGTTGACTTTGAGCTGCACTTTAGTTCCTTCCTTGCTTGAGCTTTTGATCTTCATTGCATTCCTCCCTCATTCCTCCTTTCTCTCTTCGGGTTATGCATTCCTTTCCATTTATGCATACACATTCTCTCACTCTTAGGTAAGATCAGACATTGACTAGTTTGATGACCTCCTCCAATTCAATAACACATAAATGTATGGCTTTAGTGATTACCAGAATTCATCAAATATCTTCCCTAAGGGTGGAGGTTACTACAATCAGCAAGTATTGAGATCTGATAGTGCATATCTTTGGATTTGAATGCTTGGATTGTTGTTGGAGGTGGAGAATAGATAAAGTAGTCTTTGCCTTCTTCACATTTACTTATTGAATTCGTGGCAAGAAGAATACTATTTTTATTTTGGGGAGAATCTTAAGTGACCAATTTGCAGTTTTCATCGCTTAAGCTCTAACTCAGTTGTGAGCTGTTCTTTTAGTTGTTGTAGAGTTTCCTTGAGTGAACCCTTAGAAGATTAAGGTCTTAGAAGTCCATATGCTGGATAGAGTTCGCATGAGTTTGATGCAAACATTTTCTTAGAGCATGTCTGATTAAAGGCTTTTTGGGAATTTTAGAAAAATGTCATTTTGAGTGTAGTTTCTTCGTGCATTCAGTGAGACTCATCAACTTTCCTTAGTGACTTAGCATTAAAGCACATTCTAAGCAATTGTCTTCTAGATTTATTGATAAGACACTTTTTCCTTATCTAGAGTGATAATCTGCTTCTGTATTTGAACATTTTGAAATAGACTTGGCAACTATTTCTCAAAAATCTTCAATAGATGGTGTGTATCTTTGAATAATTGTATATAATCCTGCTCAAACCTGCTTCTTAGTATCTTTCAATATAGATGCATGTACTTAAGCTTTCCAAATAGTAATTAGACATTGAAGCTTATAGGTAAAATTTATTTACCTATTACAGAACTGGTTTTTGTACCATGGGATCCACTCATTGCGATTATGAGAATTGCTCTGATACCAATTATTGGTTCTCATAAGTACATGAATATGGTCTAGAAGGGGGTTTGAATAGATCATTAAACAATTACTGTATAACATTTTGCACTTATGAACATCTTTACCAAATAATTAAACAATTTTATATACAGCGGAATTAGAGTATTTGGTAAAGCTCCTTTTGATCATTATAAATGGCATACACAGTTTTGTACATAAATTTCCTAATGGAAAGTTATTTACACAATAATTTCAGTACACATGGCATAATATAAAATACAAAGAAAGGGGTAAAGAGACATTAAGAACAAAGTATTTTTAAGAGGTTCTGAGCCTGAACTACTCATACTCCTTTCTTCCATTCCATAGAGCAGGGATATTCCACTAAGGATAAATTAGACACTAAGTCCTTACAACTTGAACACTAAGTCCTCCTACTAAGGGTCTGATTCACTAAGAATTAAGCGTGTCACTAAGTCCCGGCTTATCTCATTGGGACACTACGTCTTCTTCCCTCAACAAGGGCCGATTCACTAATAGTCAGATGGACCTCACCCAATTTTGTCCATAGGACACTCAGTCTTCTTCCTTCAATAGGGGCAAATTCCTTTAAATCTGGCGGGTCATTAAGTCCCAACTTGTTATTTGGTTGGAGTTATTGGGGGTATTACCAAGCTAATGCTAAGCTCATTTAAAAAAGCTTGGCAGGAATGAATTCCAGAGCCTTTAGATTTATATCTTCGACTCCTGCTCTAGAATCATTCTTGATCGATCTCCAAAGCTTATAATAGCTTTGGGTTGAAGATATTCATGCAAATGATCGATCCCCCTTTCAACCTTTTGTAGATTGATCCTGTTTTCTTTATACTCCTTTAGTATATGGATCAATCTTTTTCATTCAGCTCAAATCAAATTGACTTTACGTTTTCTCTTCATTGGTGGGTTCTTTCATATTCAGCTTCTTTTTTACACCACCAATATCTTCAGTTTCTTCTCTTTATGTTTTCTTTTCCTCCCACTATTTCTCTTTCTCTACTCTGTCTCATCTTAGTTTCTAATGATGATCTTTATATAGAGAGAGTTTTATAATTTTTTCGCAAGAGAGTTAATCGTTGAGACTTTTGTTCATTGGAGCTTTTGTCCATTAGAAGATAGTTGTTGCCTTTTAATTACTATGATATATATGATCTTTGATGTTAATGTTTGAGAAATGTCAGCTTGATTCCTGTTATCTTCTTTTTGCTATGTCAATCTTCTTTCTCCTATGACATGTCATCTAGCTATCTGCTATGTTATGTCACATCAGTCTTTAGCAGCAACGGTCACGTGGATGATGTTATCTCAGTTAAATAACCATTGAACATTTCTCCAGTGATGTTTAGATCAAGCTTTGAATGTATAGCAATATCCATATGATCTTCCATTCATATGATTTTTCAAGTATCAATCGATCCTTGCATCTGATTGATCTGTCTTCTTTCTTCCTTGTTGTAGTCTTTAACTTAACCTATGATTAGCTCCTCATTCAGCTCTACAATCTGTATTGTATTATTTAGCTTTACGATTTACAGACTTTACGATCCTCTTACTCTGTGATCAACCCTACGAACTTGGAGATTTACGATCTGTTTTACGATCTATAGACTTTACGTTCATGTTTGTTCTTTAAATTTACAAGCTATACGATTCTCTTGTATTCTTCTCTACAATTGTGCTTCAGTCTTCATCTTCTTATATTAGAATCTGGTAGACAGTATTGGTTCATTTCTTGAGAATCAAAATTTGATCTTCAATTCTTCTTAATTTGCTCCACTTCACTAGACTATTAGCGGTCTACTAGATCGTTGACTTTGCTTGCTCTTCCTCTTGATTGAGTATCTCCCCCTTACTTGAGCACTCACTTTATAGGATTATGATCTCTACTGAATCTTTGTTCAGTATACTCCTGTTATAGTAGAGATCATGTTTTCTTCTTTATCTTTTAATAGGCTAGCTCTGATTCATACTCTGCTCCTTGTCTCTGGCTAGCTTTTCTCAGACTACTTCTTTGCTGAAGAGCTATTTACTAAGATTATTCCAATCTTGTGTTGTAGTGAATCTGTCTCTCAGTGTCTTAGAAAATAACTTTTCTGATAGGTATGGTACTGAGTCAGCTCATCAATGTAGTAACTTTGCGTTTTGAAGTTGCTTAACGATATTAGTAACTCAACGACCTGAGGTATTCTATTCAGCTTCATTCTACGA
Source organism: Hedera helix (assembly GCA_947179155.2). NCBI lineage: Eukaryota > Viridiplantae > Streptophyta > Magnoliopsida > Apiales > Araliaceae > Hedera > Hedera helix. Next base: position 23,397,990 of record OX359284.1, read on the forward strand.
TCTTGAGTACTTTGACTTGTTCAGCACCCGAGCTTCCCTTTTTACTTCTTCTGCTTGGTGTGATGTCGCGAGCACCCAAAAATAAAATCTTACTTTGGAAAAAATATTAATGTAGTAGTGCAAGTAAGAGTCGATCCCACAGAGAATGATTATTTAATTTTATGTTTTCGCAAACAAAAATTGGGGATTTTTGTAATTAAAGAAATAATTTAAATAAAATTAACTAAAATAAATATGCAATAAGTAAATAAGAAGAAAAAACCTTGGTTTAAGTTAATATCCACCATCAAGAATTTACAACTAATCACTGATGCAAAAATAAATCAATTAATATTTTGAAGATTCACCATAGAAAGAACTACTCGCAGGTGGAATAATTTTTCTCCTCTCTCCTTAATTTTAGACAAGTAGAGCCACGTGGTCTAAATACCCTTACTATTAAACAACCCCCGGCACGTGCTAAAGATTTAATTTAATAGCAGCTTTAAGAATTAGAGAGATCGTTGAACTAAACAACACAAGCCACGTGTTTGCATTTAATTTAGATGAATATTCTTCCTAAGATAAAATAATCTTTTAATCTGCAAAATAATTATTAAACTTAGTTGCTTCACAAATAGCAGTAGATTAATATGAATACTAAATTAGTAGGCCTCCTAGTAATTAAACAAATTAATCATAAAATTAAGCATAGAAGAATATTCAATAATCAAAATATAAATTGAACAATTAAAATAAATTAGATCTCACAGTGTATAAATCTTGATGGCTTCAATCACTTAAACCAAGAAAAATAAATTAACTACTCATAATAATAGAGAACACTAAATAATAGAAGAGAGAAATTTTATTCTAATCAGAGTTGTCTTTTACATTGTGTGTCAAGCCCTCTATTTATAGGCTCCAAAATCCTCCTAACCCTAATAGGATTTATTATTTCCAAACCCTAATAGGATTTAAAATACAAAATAAATAAATATAAAAATTCCTATTTCTTTTTCTTTTTCCTTTTCCCATTTGAAATTGGATTGTTATTTACTTGCTTTGCTGGCATCACACGCGGGAACAAAGAAATCAAGAAACTACTGAGGACGCGCTTGACAAGTTGCTATTTGAAGGGACCCACGGAAGAAAAGACCAAAGAAACAAGCAGCAGCTGACCAAACCACTACCGCGCATTGCACCATTTTCTCTCCACTGGTGCCCGCGCATTGCGCGGTCGAAATCTACCGCCCCAAGTTCCGAACGGCGTCGTTCCATTGTAACACTACTGCTTCGGTTCTTTTTACCGCGCGCATGGCGCGAAACAAGCTTTCCAGATATTTACGGAATTGCCACCAACAGCTACTTTATTACAATTTTGCCACTATGCTTCATTTTTCCTACAAAATAAAATATAAAATAATTAAAAATAAATAAAAATAATATAAAAATACTATAAAATTACCTAAATTAAATAAAATCCTATAAAACCTATTAAAACCAAAATAAGCTAAATAATTAAACATTTAAGCATACAATAAATATAAAAACTAAGTATTAGGGAATAAAAATATAATATAATTTAACCATATCACTGCTATCTTTCTTGTGCTATGATGAGTCTATTTGACAAAATTCTATGAACTCTTTCTTTTTGTTGATCTTGTGAAGTAGCTTGCTCTTTCTGATACTTTCTTCTCGTGAAGTATGTCTGATTTATCCAATTTTGTGTCTAAATATTTTCCTTATGTCTTCTTTATGCTTAACACAGGGTCTCTTAATTTTTTCATTCGATTTGTTCAGCTTTATCCTTAATGGCTCTGACTTTGTAGCAAATCTCCTTTTCACTGGTCTTCTTTCAACGATCTTCTTCTTACTTGACGATCTTGTCTTCTGCACTTCTCTTGATCAATTTTCTTTTTACTCAATGATCTGAGAGCTTGTTAGTTGTAGAGTTAAGCTTCAAATTCCTCCCTTGATCATTCTGGCTTACTCTACTAATTTTCTGATTCTTTGGGCAAATACTTGAGTAGACTCTGCGATCTTCATCTGACTTTACAATCTTCACGCAAACTTTATGAGTGTGTTTAGCCTTACGATATCTAAGCATACTCTGCTATCTTCATTTTACTTCTACGATCTTTGACTGATCATTCTTTAATCATAGTGTGCTTGCTTCAGTTTCAATAAATTTGATCATTCTCCTATTCTTCTTCTTCTCAGAATTCTTTATCATAGAGTGCATCGTAGAGTTTGCTTATTTTATGATTTTTGTAGTTTTTTTCCTCTGCCCTGAGATCTGTGAGTTATCCTATTTTGCTTTCTCCTTGGAGCTGTCCATGCCTTTAACATATTCTATTACATTTTGGATAATACTCTGTATCTAGATTTAACCTAACGAATTTGATCCTTAGTGTCTTTTACATTGCATCAATCTTTTGAGGACAATAAAGAGTTTATCTTTTGGATCAACCTAACAAATTTGATCCCTAACCTAATCAAACTTTTTTATTTCAGATCAACCTAACATTCTTGATCTCTAAGTCATTTTACAATAATTGCTCTTTTTAAGGACTGTATAGAGTTTACAATAATTGTTCTTTTTAAGGACTGTACAAAGATTGTAACAAGTGTTTATAAATTCACACTTGTTTGAACTTTCTTTTTTTCTTGTTTATATTACAAACAATAATGTAAGCACTAATATAATCACATAGCAAACTTGTGCATTTATAAACCACATAACAAAATAATTAAGCGTTTTATTATTGTTTTTGTCATCATTAAATTTAAAGGGGCGAATACATAAATTTGCTAATAAAGAGCGAACCACTGTTGAAACTGTTGCTCGTTTAACAACTGAGTCCTATCGAATTTTAATTCTTGGATCATATTGGCCGTTATTCTAAGGTGTTGTTTCATAATGTGGTTTTTACAATTTTTATACCCATCAAATCTAATGGCCAACCAACTCTCTTAGCCTTGTCAACGAGGTGCCGTCAAATTTTATTTTAAAAGCTTCTCACATTTCGTGTTCTGTTGAGTATTGCTCGTACTCTAACAAAAAGTCATTATTCATGCAACTCAGCAACGTTATACGAGCGATGCGATCCTTTTTGCGCCAACTTTCGTAGGCTGCAACCCCGATCAGTTCCTTTGTATTTTCACCATTTGGTTTTATCATCTTGGACGATAGGGTTTCTTCAACCTCTTGTTCCTCCAAGACCATCCTGACTTTTTGGTGCCACACGTCATAGTTATCTCCGTCTAGTTTGTTTCCTAGATTAAGATTTGCGATTATGTGTTTCGAAGCCATTTCTATTTTAGAGATATTCATAATTCACCACAGAATAACAACAACTTAACTGCACAAATCGAATTAACATAAAAATAATGGGACATAAATATAGAAGGGAGAATTCGCCATGCTTAGGAATCATAATCCGCATAAATGCCCATTTATTTAAATTTAATTTTTTGGTGCATAAGACACGTAATTTAGGGAATAATTTAATTAAATTACTACCACCTAAATTACTCCCACTAGGAACACGGGCACATGTGTAATTATAGCATGGTAATTTAATTCCAAGAATCAATAATTAATATTTCAAAAAATATTAACAAAAAAGAATTAAATATAGGCAATGTAACTTAATTAATACATTAACATGCTATAAACACATCAAAAATCATCCTAAAATTTTATAACAGTAGCTTAACATGAAAATAAGTTACAATAATTTTTTGGGATTTTCCAGATAATTATTTTAATCATCACAATTAATTAATCACTGCATAATTAAATTGGAAATTAACTTAAATTATCCAAACATATTAATTTTCCAAACTCTTAGTGTTAATTTTATGCCAATAATTAATTTATGTAAAAGTTTCAAAATTTAATAATTTCATTTAGTATTGATAAATCATTTTATGACGGGTCGGACAAGAGGGTCAAACTCGGTTCGGTAACGTTGCGAGTCAACAAGCGAGTCAGTCAAGCAGGTTGTGGGTTGAAAACCGTCGGTCAGAGGCCAGACAATGAGTCGAGGTGCGTGTCAAACACACGCGCTCATGGCTACCGCGACACTGCAGCGCTCGTGTAGGCCAACTATGTGCCGCCTTCCCGGCCTCCTTTTATGATGTTTCTTGCACCGTTATGATCGTCTGAGTTTCCTGGTTCTGTTGGTGTGCTTAAATATCCTTTTAGGAGCTCCCACAAAAGCATTGTGACGCACCCAAGTCCTTCTGAGAGTGGGATTACGCTACATCTTCAACCTTCAGCCACCACAAACCCAAATTCGCGACCAAAACTTTTAGAGGCCATAACTTGCTCAATTTTTATTCAAATTAGGCATATAATATATCCACAGAAATCCCATGAAATATTCTGCGCATATATGCGAAAATTACATGGAACAAATAAATATGTAGAAAGATATGGCAGTTTAAAACATGCAAATTTTTTAATTTAGATTCCAAATTACTTTTAAATTTTTAGATCCGATTGAACCCAAATTATGCAGATTATATACACTATATAGGCTACAACATACTATAATATTAGACCCTAACAATAAATGTAACTTAGATTGTCATTAATGATGTTTTTCAAGCTTTTAAACATGTATTCATGGCATATCGTGCAAACGGTACAAACATATGATCGAAAACACATAGCTCTGATGCCAATGAAGGAATAAATAGATGTATGCTACCATGTGTTTACAAAAAATGAGAACCAGAAGATATACCTTTTGTAGAGTGTTAACCTTTGTTGCGAAAAAAACTCGTTTGATTCCACGTACTTCACAACCCCAGTGGTGTCTCTAAACTACAATCATGAGATGAGAATGGAGCTCTATTCCACGATTCGAAGCAACTAGAATTCACTTATTCTATTGGGAGCTATCTATATTGGCAGTAAATTACTCTCCGTATTTCTCTCTGTTGGAATACTGATATCTTATATTCACGTATTTGTAAAAGACGTGAATATATAGGGGTGAATTGGTTTAACCAAAATACAAAAAACTTTCCAACAAATATGTCAAAAGTAACAAATTTAATATGAACTTTAATTGACCAAGTCTTTTAGGGTAATATGGCCCAAAACCAAATAGGTCGAACTCTCCATGGGCACCCCAATTAGATACCCAAAATCCAAAATAATATGAACACAAGAACTATGCCCAAGTCTTAATACCAAAGCACACCAGATGAATATTTACAATATCATGTTTTCTAACACAAAAACATGGAAAAGTAGAACTATAATTAGAAACTGAAGTAAAAACAACTAGTTGTGCTTGGACGTTGTGCAATAATAGCAAAATAACATTAAGAAAAATAACATTTCAATACTAGAACAACAAAAATGGAAAAATCCAAAGGGTGAGGAGAGAGAAAAGATCTTAAACCACACAAGTGCTTACCCTAAAAATTCATGCCAAGAGCTGCACTCTAATTGGTGGCTTAACCTCCAAGACGCGGACATACCTGCGGCTTGCCCCTTGAATCCCATTTCTATAATATTTATTCCCTTGTTCCTTTATTTCATGCATAAAGAGATAGAGAAATAGCTTGCTTACAAAGAAAAGTCCAAAAATATTAATAAGATAAAGAGAGATAGTTAGGAAAAAATAGAAAAACAAAAAAGTCACTATCTCAATTTGCATCCCCACCATTAAAGAAGTCGAAGAGGTCCATTTAAGCATCAAAATCACTCTCTCTTCTCTTAATTTGCAAAGTCCAATTCTAATACTTTTCAGTCTTCTTCAATTATTGTTAATTATGAGATAAAATGTAGAATTCTCAATTTCTAACTCATCAACAATATTATTTCCATCTCAATTGCTATACTTGTGAATTAGATTTTGATTTGAAGCATGTAAAGCCATATTACTATATTTTGGAGTTAGATTTACTTGGGTAATTTTTATATTAGAATTTTGTGATATCCAAGGTGAATCTAAGTTTTGAGGGACACTACCTAAAAAAATTAGACTTAAACCATGATGGAATTATACTTAGAAATTCGTGTAAATGCCTTGATTTAAGCTATTTCCTTGGTGAGCTTAGGATGAGACCCAAGGCCTCCAAATCCATATTTGGAGGATTTGGGGGCCCTTTTCCATTGATGGACTTTTGATTAAATTGTATTATCTTTGTTTGGATTGAATTTATGCAAATTGTGAGCATAAGAGAAAGCCTAAGGTTTCTAAATTCATATTTGGAGGAATTAGAGCATTCCTCCCATGATAGACATTTAATTGGGCATATAAATGACTATTGGTGTTTCTAAATCATTTTTGGGCCTTAAAACTATTTAGGTAGGCTTTTACCTTTCAAGGTAGAGTTTAAGGCCCAAATAGTGGATTATTAGTGTAATACAATGATGAGTCCAAATGTGATGGTTTCCATGCCCTAAGTTGGACCCTATCTTATTTACTTGTTTTGGGCAACTAAAAGTAATTATTTAAAAGCTAATATTTTTAAAATGAAAAAAAATAAAGGGTAAAATAACTAAATGCTTGAAAAGGACTTTGATAAAGTGAACACACTTTTAAAATGACTTTTAAAAAGAACACATTTTAAAATCAGTTTTGAAACTACTCGTTTTGAAACACTTTTAAAAACAAACCCGAGTTTAGAAATCAAGCTCACTTTTGAAAATATCCTCGAGTTTAGAAACCAAACTCATTGTTGAAAATATCTATGAGTTTAGAAACCAAACTCACTTTTGAAAATACACACGAGTTTAGAAATCAAATTCACTTTCTTTAAAAAAAATGCACATAATAGGGTTTAGAAACCAAACTCCCCTTCTATTAAAAGCAAACTAAAGAGTTTAGAAACTAAACTCACCATCTTTGAAAAATGTGCACATTAGAGTTTACAAACCAAACTGCCCGTCTTTTAAAAACACACACTCACTAGTTTAGAAATCAAACTCACACATCCTTATGAAAGATACACACTAGGGTTTAGAAACTAAACACATCCTTGAAAAAACCCGTCCACTAGTATAGAAACCAAATTCACATATTTTGAAAACGCCCATTCATGAATTTAGAAATCAAACTCCTAAATCTTTTAAACAACATAAACCCGAGTTTAGAAATAAAACTCACAATTATCTTTTACACAAAAATCATAAATAGAAGAACAATCCAAAGGTTCCTTCCTAGCCAAATTTGTGACACCCCCAAATTCAGGTACCACTACCTCGAATTTGATACTCACGCAATAATATAAACAATCTCTGCTAAACAACATGTAATACTAATGTGAAAAATAAATAAACATATGTTGTCTATTACAATGACTTTCTAGTCCCAAGGTCTACAACCTTTACCAAAATAAACATCACAAACTACAAAATAATATCAGTGTTTGCGTTACAATCTTATAAGTTCTAAACAAAATATAAATAGACTAACAACTATCTAGATAATTAAGATTTTGCTTTCCCTTTTCCTTTATCTTTACCTGATCCTTCAGGTTTAGCTGCAAAATATTTTATGACGTAGCAAGTATGAGCAACTAGCTTGCACAATAATTTAAATGAATAGCAATAATTATGTCATAAATGAATAGAAATATCAACTGAATGATTTAATAAAAAGAGCTCAACAATGAACAATAGAATCAATGCACAAAATAAAGAAGTGTCAATTGATTATTTAACTGCTGAGTGGTCAAATGGACCATGAACTACTATTGAGGAAATCAATCACTTGATTGACCCTCTTAGGTTACTTTGTCAGAATTGTACTTGAGGGGATCAGCCTCTCGTACCATATGTATATGCATAACATTTATTCTGTTTGTATCGTTTGTTCGATACTTAGGTTATTCCCCATTATGGGTTATTTTTCTCAGTCTAAGAATCTGTGCCACTATGCTTTGGATAGCTTTCAAAATAAATTTCACATAGGTCTAGCCGAACAATGGCTTAGACTTCTTCTTTAATCAATTCATAATTCAAGAATGGAATATGAATTCAAATAATATATACAATTTGCAATAATATTATTGTGGAATAACTTGCGATATAATATAAGCTCAAGATTTAAGAATTAACACAATAATATTGAGTAGAGTTAGGAAGCTTACTCAATACAAATTTGAGTAAGGTTAAAGAATTTGCCTGTCTGTTGACTTACGGCTAATTCGCTTAATTTAAACTCCTCTTGATGTCCTAACATTAATAACGTTGGCCTATCAATTAGTATAACATATAATCTTGCACTTTAAACACTTATCTATGCTAAATAATTAATCACATAACACATATAATTTTATATTAATCGTATAAGACATTTAATTGATCTTATATTAATGATTTAATTAATCAATATTATTTTTCTTAAGTGTTAAACACTTATTAAACTCTTAAACAATTTACTATCATTGTTTAATTAAATTCTTTTTATTTTATTAACTCTATCTTCATTTAATTACTATTTAATATCAGTTAAAGAGTAATTAATTAATTACCTTTAGTCATTATTTTACAATAGATAATAACTAATTATGTTTATTTATTATTTAAAGTTAATTAAATAATAAATAATTAAAGTATTAATCTTAATTGCCTTATTATTTAATATTAATTAAATAATAATTAACTTATTAATTATGTAAGGGCCAAGAATTTTGAATTACATTATAAATAAAATTAGAAAAATAAATTCTAAGTAAATGAGTTATTGTGTGATTTAATTTAAACATTTATGTGGTAATTTGATTGTTGACTATTCGGTTAATTTTAGTAAAGAAAGTTCGATTAATGGATTTATTAAATTAATGGACTAACCTAAGATTATTTTATGAGGAATCCTAATTAAATATTCAATTAATCTTGAATATGGAAAGTCTAATTGGATTATATAATTAATGTGAATAGTTAATATGTAACAATGTGTTAAACTAGATGAATTTATTTAATGGTCCATGTATGTAATAAATTACTAATGGACTAACTTAGTAAGTTAATTGAATAAGCCCAAGAATTTAATTATGTAATGGACTTGTAGACAATAATGTATGATCATGTAATTTAATTAATTTAGCCAAATGCTTGATTTAAATACCAAGTCATGCTAGTAGCCCGTTGATTTAATTAACTTAGCCCAAGTGAAATTAAATGAAGTAGCCCAAACATTAGCCCAAATTGTAAATTAAGTGAAAGTCAACAAGTGGTCAATGTTGTTACCAAGTTCAAATTAAAAATAAAGCAAAATTTGGAGGATAAAGATGAAGTGTTGGATGGATAAGAGAGGGATCCCTTGGGTCCCAAGTAATCTCTTATGTGGCACATTTGATTGGTTAAATTTTTTTAAAAATCTCCATGTAAGCTTGGATTGGATGAAGTTGATGATAGATCTATACATACATAGTTATATGTATAATTGTTGGAAGATAAGATATAATTTAATAAGACCATCTTTGACCAATATTAGAATACTTCATTTTTTCAAGTTGTAATCATTTTAGAGAGAGAAGCTCTCAAGAAAAAAAAAATCAAGAGAAGTTAGAGAGAGAAATTCTCTAGAGAAAATAGAGAGTTTTAGTGAGAGAATGAAAAAAAAATCATAGAAAAGACAATAAAGCTCCAAGCCTTTGGTAGTTAGAGTGCATTGAAATCATCAAGGGTGAAGCTTTGAATGTCCAACAACTTCATCTTCTACTTTCAAAAGCAAAGAAAACAAGCCATCAAAAGCAAAAGGAATAAAAATTCTTTTAAAACCCTAATCTTGGTTTTCTTTTAAATTTTATGGTAGAAATATTATCTTGGAGCTCTTTATACTTAGAATCATGCTAGACATGTTTATATAGGATGACATGTCGTTTAAATGTATAGTGGTATGGATTTATGTAGAAAAATCTAGCAAAATACTTGAAAATATTTTTACTAACAAACAAAACATAGGTTGTACGAATAAATTGCACATTTTAAAATCTACAAATTATTTTTGTGATTTAATAATTTCTAGGAATATATGGATAAGTTAAGAAAAAAATCCCTTTGGAATCACCCAAAAATGTGTTAAAATGAGCAAGTTATGCATTTTTGACCAAATACACTTCACTGTCCAAGTTCTTGCATGAACAGTCCACTTTAAGCCAAATTTCCGAAATCAAAACTTATCCAAAAATGATGTTTGAGCCCAGAAAATTGTAGTTCAGGAAGTTGCGATTCCATCGATACCTACTAGAGCTCCATCGGAGTTATAGAACTCAAGTTATGAAGGTTTTTCTCCAAGACCCCAAAGTTTGACAAAAATCTGAAAAAAAATAAGGTTTCTGCCTGGTTTTTTTCATGAACCGGCCGGAACTTTCCGGCGACCGGTTCACCAGAATTAAAATCGGTTACGACGACGGGTCTTTAACAGAAGTTGCTTGGTTTTACGTGTACTATTTTATAAAATTGTTTTTGTATTTTTATCAGGTTATTTGGTAATTTTCATAATTAAAATATGATTAAACCTTACTAACTAAAGGAAAAATGATAAATTAATATTTTTAATTTCTAAAAAATCATAAAACTGCTAATTACTTATTATTTAAGTAATATTAAATAATAAGTAACATTAATTAATAAATTAATTATTTTTCATTGTATTTAAGGTGTAAATAGTGCATTAATTAGCTATTAATTAGTTAGTAATTACATAAAATTACTAATAAATTATTAAATATGTGATTTAAGTATTTAATTATTTATTATTTAATTTATAATTAAATAGTAAATAAAGATAAGTAATTAACTAATTATTATTTAATTAATATTAAATAATAATTAAAGAGAGATAAAATTTATAAATTATTTATTTATTATTTAAATAATAAATAAAGGTAATTAAGAAATTAATTATTATTTAATTAACATTAAATGATTATTAAATAATAATTAATTATTATTTAATTAAGATTAAATAATAAGTAAGGGTAATTGATTAATTAATTATTATTTAATTAACATTAAATAATAATTAAATGAAGAATAAATTCATAAATTAATTATTTATTATTTAATTAAGATTAAATAATAAGTAAGTATAATTAATTAATTAATTATTATTTAACATTAAATAATAATTAAAGATAATTAGAGTTAATAAACTAATTATTTATTATTTAATTAAGATTAAATAATAAGTGTGACGACCCCAAATCCGGGTTCCTTTAACCTCGGATCCGGTTCAACACTAGTACTACTTTTCCTTATTGTTCATGAATTACAACAATATTATAATTGCTAAATAATCATTTATTTACAATTATATAACATCTCTTTCTATTCCAGAATCGCAATCTTTATACATTCCTAGTATGTCTTCATATCATACATGATACGACATTCTATTACAATCAATTTGAGATCATATGTATAATGACTCAATCACACCATCCTATTATCCTTATTCATAAAGGACAACGTCTGAAAAATGATATTCAAATAATCTGTAAATGTTCTCTTAACAATTTAAGTTTGCTAATCTATAGCACAACAAAACATAAACTCTTCATATCTACTTACACAAGTGAATGAATTAATCTACCCCAAGATTTTACTACAAAAGCACCTAGGCTTCAATCTTGATGACTCGTTAGTCAATCTTCATCTTTGCCTCTACCGGAGTAATCGGCTTCCTCAAGCTACTCTGTAATGTTTTGTTTTAAGCAAGGGTGAGCACGACGGCTCAGCAAGTCTAACAGTTTCACATAACACGTAAAAAAAGTTCAATCATGTTTCGTGCTTCATGCATCTTATGCTTTGCAGTACATACATTTCTCATGCATATCATGCCTCGCATTTAATCTATGTTTCATGCATAGCCTCTATCATGACATATAGTTCAATGCAGAACAATTGTCTTAAATCAACTACCGCATATCAATAGTTCAAATCAACTTATTTCACAAAAGCACATTAACACATCTTTGCACATAACCACGTATGAGCACATCACAGTTTAATAACAAACTTATAAATTATGCACATAATGCAACACGTTCTGAAAAACTTGCCTGAACTTGTATAACCAGCTTACGTTAATCTTTCACGTTCCTTGCACCACCTACACGGTATGTGAGATCAACGGTGCACAATATCAGTCAAAGTTTGACTCAATACTAAATCTTATTTTAAAGATATTTATTTCTTCTTATCATCCCCTTTATTTAATAAGGTTAATTTCATATTTTAGTCTCTCTTTGACTTGACTCAGTGTTTCATATTCAACACCATAAATCTTTTGTTCGAAACTATGCAATTCTGACATTTATTAATGTCACTGCATTAAAACTTGGACCCTATATTTATTTAGGTCGATCCACCAATTAATCACTAATGGACCATACCCTTGGTTTAACTTAATCACATCATTTATCTCGATACTTATCATAATATTACCCACCTTGGATAATATTTTAAATTTTACTATCAATTAGTAATAACTTATAATGTTATTTAATTGTTAAATAACACTTTAAGTAATCATTACTATTATTAATTTATTTTTAATAATAGTTTACCTTAATCATTATGATTAATCTTTTAATAATAATTTAATTGCTTGCTAATATTATTACCCTTTAATAATATTTTAATTGACTTCTCATTATTATCAATCATTTTAATAATAATTTAATTATTCATCAATATTATCAATCATTTAATAATATTTGAAATCCTCACGTATCATTAGTAATTATTTAATAACGATTCAACCCTTAACTATTATTACCCAATAGTTAATTACTTGTTAAACAATATTATTAATTCTTTAATAATATTCTAAATCTTTATTTATCATTATTATTTATTTAATAATGATTTAACTCTTAACTATTATTATTTTAATAGTTAATTAAATGCTAAATAATATTATTAATCCTTTAATAATATTTTAAATTAATTACATATCATTATTAATTATTGAATAATGATTTAATTCTTAACTATTATCATACTCTAATATTATTAATCTTTTAATAATATCTTAATCATTTCCTAAACTTATAAACAATTTATTTTAATTGTTTACACTTTACTAATTAATGCATTTTTATCATTCTAAAATGCCAAACCCATAAAATTTTATCAACAATGACTAAATCCCTCATCAAAAATCTGCTTATACCGTATATAGGATTTCCAAGCCATAAATCCTATTTTCTAAATTTTCAACATCACATCACATAATTAATTCATTTACTCATAACTAGTCCATTTCCATGAAAATACCAAATTAGTTCTAAAAATTCTTATTTTCTGGTATTTGACAGGATATAGCTCCATATTGAACATATATTTTTCTCGTAATTTTTAAAATTCATTTACTAGTTTTAAATAGCCCAAAATAATCAGATCTTGCACCATTTATCATAAATTATTCCTTTTTCAGAATATTATGAAATTTTCAGAATTAGTTCCTGTTATCATAGAAAAGCTCCTGCATAAATTTTCATATTTTTCTGAGTTGTACACAAAAAGTTATTTTGATACATTTCTAAAAATCACACTTTATTGTAAAATCCATAACTTGAGTTTTACACAATCAAAAATCACCATCTTTTTACTAGACTCAGTTAGCTCATCAACCTATCATTACAAAAATATTCAGAATTTTTAGAGAAATAAAAGTGGACGAAACTGCCCCTGGACCAAACTGAACAGTAACTATTTTTGGCCTTTTCAGATTTTCGGACAGTTTTGGGGTCCTTCACGGAAACGATTATAAAACGAAATCTACAACTCCGATTAAGGTCCAGTCGGAGGCGTTGGACTCGTATTTTCCTAAACTATAGTTTTCATTTATCAAACACAAAATTTGGAGTTGTCTAGGTCTCGAAAAACAGTGTTAAAGGGGCTGATCAGTAGCTAATTTTTCTGATTTTTCAACATGGATGTGTTTTACTAAAAATTCCATAACTTGCTCATTTTAAATCGGATTTTAGTCATTCAACTTGGAGAATCTTCATATTTCATGGATCTATTACCCAAAATTGACGGATCACAAATTCGACTTACGGATCGTGAACAGTAATTCCGTGAAGGGGCTGCTACGTATTAGATTAACTTGTTTTCGTCGGTAAAAATTTATTCAATGAGTTTGATGAAATTTTTCATCACAAACACATATAAAAACCCATGTTAAACCCATCAAACTATGAATATACATATATTACATAGTTAAAGACTTCTAGACCATCAAAACAAGTTTTGATCGGTTAAAAATATATTTTAACCGTTTAAAACTTATTTAAACAACAAAAATAAAATTAAAAAGGTTTGGAGTACTTTTTAACCTCTTAGACATGGATGATCTCCTTCCTCTTGCTAGGAGCTAGGCTTGTGACTCCACCTTGATCATTCTCTAGCAACTTTCCTTAGTGGATCATCCATTTCTCAAAGCTTGCTAGCTTTTCTCTAGAATACTCTCTCTTTCTCTCTAGGAGTTCTTGAAAACTAACTAACAAACATAACAAAATGTTGATGGATGCTATATATAGACCCTCCCTAATCACCATTAACCTTCACTAATCAACTAGTGTTGGTGAATTTAAGAGTTAACCAAGCTTACTATAGCTTGAATGACCTATTGAGTGACATTTTGATTGACCAATGGAATGACTAGGGTTGGTGGGGAGTTGTTGAGACATTTTACACTCCAAATTCACCAACAAGCAACCTTTCATGTGGGGCCCCCTCCAAAATTCGGGATTCCTCTTTTATTACATCACTTTAGCTTTATTTTTACATCTTATATCATTATATAAGTATTTATATATATATACACCAATGTATATATATTGACCACCACTTTGACTTCCATTTGGGCTCCACATTGGATCAAATTAATATTTCTATTGGGCTCATCAATTAAATTTGTTTGGGCTCAATTTAATTATTACATTGGGCTAATATTAATTACCCTATGTTACATTTAATTAAAACAAGCATTGGGCTTGGTTAATTATTACATAAATCAATGTTCAAATTAAATTATATGAACTACTAGGTTAATTTAATTTGACCTAGTTTAATACCTCAATTGGACTTATAATATAATCCAATTAGATTTGCTATAATTAATTCTACCACATTGGGTTACTTAATTAACCCATCCACGGTTAATTCTTAACCCCACATTTATTTATCTAGAAATTAACCAATGATTGGTTAATGCTATCTCTCTTGTCAACCAACTAGGGTTATTCAATTAACTAGACACTAGTTAATTCTCTACACTCAATCAATACTTGAAATGCTTCTCCCAACCATTGACCATCATTTGACTTTTAATGGTTTGGGCTACATAACTTACTTTTTATTGGCTCTCTTATTTAATTACCCATTTCATGCAAATATCTCCATATTGGGATTACATCTATAACAACTTATTAATTAAGTAAATTACTTAATTAATTAACTTCTTAATATTGTCCTTCTAGGCAATATTCCACTTCCCTACTTGTTACTCATAACCTTAATTCATAACTTATATAATTAATTCAATTAATTATATTACATGACTTTTCTTTTTAATCCATACTAAAACTAATTAATTTATTAGTTTTATTAAGTATTTAATTTACTTCACACATCATCTTGTTTGACTAACAAACTCAACTATAGGTGTATATATATAAATATTAATATATTCACCTTCACTTCTCAATTGAATTTCTTTCTTAAATAAATTATCTACCTGCATCATTAAAATATTCTCACATTTAATTTCTAACAAATTATTTATGTTAAAAAAAAAATGTTTACCCATTTTCAACACATCTTCCTTCTCACCTTCTAGGTTTAAACCTTAACCTTAAATAAAATCAATTAAGATATTATTTAAAATTTTGAAATTATCTGGGATATTACATTCACCCCTTCTTATAAGAATTTCGTCCCCGAAATTATCTCATACACAATTCTACCAATTTTCATCACTGAGAATATCTCTTTACTCATCAAATTCTATAACCACCCTTTTCTAGGAAGTTCATACTTCTAAACTCATAATTCCAGAACAATGGAATATCTTGCAAAAGAATAAATTGAAAATCAATATCTTACAGAAGAATAAATTGAAAATCAAAATATTCATTAAAACTTTCATAATATGCTGAGGGGTCATCAAGACTGTGAACATCCGAATGGAATTAACTGAATTCCGAATAAATAGTATTTATCCCTGTAAATACTTATAAAAAGAGTGTTTATCAATCACAAGGACTGAAAACATTCCATAGGTGTACGCTAGGTGATCAGCCTATTGTACCATACGTCGTGCAGAACGTCTTAGTTGTTAGGCGCCAGTCGGAGCTATATGCCGACAAAAATATATCTGCTTTAGCCGACAGAATATTTTTTTTTTTTTGCACTTGTTCACCTCAGACTTACTACAAAATTCCGTTCCAAAATAATTTGGATTGGATAATAAACTTGAGTCAATTCTGACCAAAAGTGTCCAGTCAAAATAAATGACAAAGACTCCCATCATTGAACTGTTCGTATATTACGATTCAAAAATCATTTCAGATTAGTTAAAATAACTAAAATTCATTTATAGGACTTCATGATACCGCATAATCTTGATAGTACGTTGATGATTCCGTCATTAATTCATGACTTCATGATACCGCACATCTTGACAGTACGTTGAGGATTCCGTCCTTTTCATCCCCACACCATGGCTTTAATGGCGTGTGATGATTTTATAAATACATTTTGATATTTTCAAATCAATTTGTCTAGCTGAAACAATTAGCATAGACTATTCTTTAAACGTTTTAAAATACTGAAAATCATTTTATGACTTTGTCATACTACATCATA